>VBSM01000335.1:999400-1060975 GCA_008086735.1 Cheirogaleus medius | reverse complement strand
CCTCCCGAGTAGCTGGGACTGCAGGCATGTGCCACCACACCCGGCTAATTTTTTCTATTTTTTGTAGAGATGGGGTCTGGCTCTTGCTTAGGATGGTCCGGAACTCCTGGCCTCAAGTGATCTTCCCACCTCAGCCTCCCAAAGTGCTGGGATTACAGGCGTGAGCCACCATGCCCAGCCTTTCTTCTGGGTATTTTAATGTATCTATACAAATATAGATGTGACACATGCATGTTATAATAATTACACCTTCGTGTTATTCACTGCATGTTTTGTAATCTGCGTTTTTCATTGACATTTGACATAATGCTGTGGACATTTTCCTATGTCAGTAAATATTATTGTTTAATTTGTCCCCAATTCCTTGTCATTATAAAAATTCCTAAAATATTTATATTCTCATTAAATACTTAAAAGTAGTGTTTTGAGGACAGAGAATGTGTGCATTCTATGTTTGAATACATATTGACAAACTGCATTCCATAATAGATAAGCCAAAATTATAGCCCTCTGACAAAGGCATTGTGTTTTAAATTTCAATTTACCCTCTAGTCTTCATGCTAGCTTCACAGGCCAGGAATTATGGCTAAAACACACTCTAGTATAAAGATTGCACATGGCTAATACAAAAGTGCAATACAGCTGTGGCAGAAAATGTAGATTTTGTTCCCCTTAGCCTTTTCTCTTTGAAAGCTATGCAACATTTCAATAGATTTACAATTAGCATTTCTCCTAATATCAACAATTTCAAATTCCCATCAATTTTTACAAAAAGGATATCCTTTTGGCTTGGAATGCAGGAGAGAAAACATTTGGCTTTCAAAAGCACTAGCTATTTAAAGGAAACTTGCTCCAAAAAGCGGCACCTTTGCGAAGCTAAAGACAATACCATTGTTATCAAGGCAACACCTTTGATTGGCAATGTATAGACTTTTAATTTCTTCCTTCTCAATACCATATAAATGTATCTTTAAAGACTCAGACAGAGCGTCACCTCTTTCAGGAAGCTTTCCCTGATCTCCCTAGGCAGTTATGCAGACATCCTTGATCCTCCTCCGTGGGATTTAACTCTAAAAATTCAACAAAGTCCATGATACTTCCTGTATCTGTGTCTGTTTCTGCTCCTGAATCATGAGTTACTTTAGAGCAGGGACTGTGTCCTTTAGGATGACATGTAGGAGCCATGCAACAGGTGTTCATTGACTAAACAAAGGAAAGTAATAACGTGTTCGTAATGGAGTTAGCATGTGCTATAGCTGTGAGTCAGTGCCCAAGCACATCCAAGAGGGCGAAGATATCTTTGGGACAAAAACAAGAGTCACGACCTATGGTAAAGTGTGTCCATGTGCAGTCCTGAAGTTAGGCTTCTTAAATGTTAACTACAAGCAAGATGGTGTTTTTCTTTAAACTAATGGATGTGCTAGATTGACGGGCTTGTCTGTCCTACGGGTGTTTTCCTTCTAATTCTCAGGAGTAGTCCATTTGTCCTTCTCAAACCATTTTAGTAGATGTCTCCCCCGATCTGTCAGTGTAACAAAAGCTACCAAGTCCAACTCTCTAGGAACTATAATTTAAGATACATCTTATTTAGAAAGCTGAACGTCCCTCGCTCTCCCATGGAAACTTTGTGGTTAAAATGCATAGAAAAGAAAAATGATTAGAAGAATTTAAGATGGTTTCTCTGTCTGACCTAAATCTATAAGAACCTTATTTTTTTTACTAAGTATTCCACCATTACAGTAGGGAATGCTCCTTCCTACTTTAAGGAACCAGCACTGACCAGTAACGGCGATGTTCTGAATTATGTGCTCATTGGCTTTTGTGTCTTAAAGTAAGTCCACTTACTCTTTCATTAAGTTCACAACGCAGCAACTCACAGTATAATTAACATCTCAGTTTCGTTTCTCCCCAACTTCATTGGTAATTATTCCCCTAACCCTTACTTAAATGATAATGATTCATGCCCATTTCCTATTTCTCTAAAAATAAATGCATCTCCTAAGCAGACATAATACTTTCAAGCCCTATATGAATTGGTGTAGGTCACCTAATCATTCTTAGAATACTAAAAGGGACTCATGTTATTATAATACTACAAGAGTATATTGCTTTTACCCTTCCTCAAGCGGTAACTCACTAATATCTCCTGAAAAAGTGAGATAATAAGAGATGGTTTTCATCTAGTGTAGCATGGCAGTTAGGAAACAAGGAATGCTTGGTGGTTATTTTATACATTTCTCCTTGCTGGAAACAAATACCTCACGATCACCCTGCTGCAAGGCATCATCAACAATGGGCAGAAAGGTGTTGCTTCTCATAAGCATCAAGGGAATATGTTAAAACTTGCCTGGAAATTTAACCAGGACAATGCCAATTCTAGTCTCTGAAACATTTCAGAAACCAGTAATCCACTTTTTCTAGGAATCAGCCTTCATGTGAGAACATCCTTGAGAAAATCAAAGGCAGCATTGGATAAACCATTTTTTCAGCAAAAGTGGCCATAGTCTGTGTTCAAATGCTATTCCTCAAATCCTGGCTTTGACCAAGAAATTCAGCAAACGATCACATTTAGCCTTCAACGATACTCCAGTGCCATGAACGTTGTAGGTTCGTATATAACCGAATATAACTCGTATATAACTGAATAAAAAAAAATTAGGATTGATTTTTACTAAGACCCTAGGAACAGAAAAGAACAAGTGGGAGGAATGATATTAAGTACTCTGCCCTTCACAATGGTTGCAGTAGAGGTCACAGTATGGGAGATTCTTGGCCAACTCAAACCCAAAGAAAGGCAGCAAGATTAAAAGTATCAACTCTAACCTGATGGCTGCTTCCAAAGATATATCTAAAGAGCCTAGAATTTTAAATAATTTCAACTCATAGTGTGTGGAGCACATCGGACATAATCTAGAGTTTAGATTTGGTTCTGACTCTTAGGAAGCTCTCAACAAATCTGAAAGTCACCATAAACATAGATCATGTGGGGAAAGCAATTAAAGGGGACTGGATCGTTTTAATAACACTCCTTTAAAATTGAACTAAAAGACACCAGCTGCCTTAGATCTCACAAATCCAGCAAGCAACTTCTTGGACTATGTCTGATTGTGAATTTCATGGTGGAGTTTCATTTGTTTTATTGCTTAAATTGTAAGGTTCCAATTTCTCAGTATAATGCTAAACAACTTGCTGGCATTCTTATATAAGAAGGGATTTTTCAAATTGAATACATTTTGGAGTTGTAAAAAAGTTCATCAAATCTGTTCATTTTTTACTTCAGTGAACTGAGCTCCGAGGTGGTAAATGTTTAGCAGTGATCAAGTACTCTGAAGTTGCACACCACAAATGAACACAGAGCTCCTTACTCAGTGTACAGCCTTGGGCAAAAGTCTTGACCTCACAATCTTAGTTTCCTCAACCATAAAATGGGAATAATAATGTGCTTTCAGGATTATCGAGGAGGATTATACAAACTACAAGTACTTAGCAGAGTGCCTTATACATGGTAAAATGGTCAATAAATAAATAATAATTATTATTATTATTGCTATTTTATCAATTAGTGCCTGGTAACTAGTAAGCATTTACTAATTAGTAGTACTAATAGCTTTTATTATTTTTTTATCTGTCCAAGATGGCACAGGTTATTTATGCATTAGAGCTAGAACCCAAGTGGAACTACAACCCCTCATCTCTTTCTTTAAGGACTTGCATTTCAGTCATCAAAAAAGGATTCCCTTTCTTAATCTCAGGTTGGGTAGCATTAGTGAAGAATTTTGCAGGAGAAAAGAGTCACAGTTCCTGCTAAATGGCAGTCTGTTTGTGCCATTGTCATGCATAAGACCAATGTAAGCATTTTTCTTACAGCGGGGAACAAACTCTTTGAAAGATTGCATCGCAAAAATTGGGAAATATTGCAGCTTCCTGAGTTAAACCGACATCTTTTTGATATAATGTCAATCTTTTGTGGAGTAACGCTTTAGCAACTAGACATAAATATACGGAAGTAGTAAAGTCCTACAGAAAATATCGCAAAGCTTTTTGCTTGTTTTTTCATTTTTTGTTGTTTTTGTTTTGCTTTTCTTTAGAGCTGTGCCTCCCGAACTGTAATGTGCATACGAATCACCTGGGGGTCGTGTTACAGGCAGAGTCTGCTCAGTAGGTCTTTCGGGCCTGAACTTGCACATTTCTAACAAGCTCCCATGTGATGCTGCAGGTTGGAGGACCTCACTAGGAGTTGCAAAGGCAGCGTCTGCACTAACTTGGTTGAATTCATGAATTTTTCTAACAAGGTGGGTGTTTAGGAGGCAGAGCCCACCGAGGAACAGGCAAGAAGGCATATGTGCCAAGGCTGAGCAGTTGATAACCTGAGTTCCAACACAAACCTGGCCAGGCAGAATCGTGTAGCTCAGGACCTGTCTCCCCAGCCACATAGAAGATGAACATCTGTCAAGCCCTCTTGCCTGTCCTAGGAAGACATGGTTGTAGTTATTTTATTTAGCCTCTTACAGCAAGAAACTGGCAATGGCTCTCTCTCCCACTGACAGGAGCCACTGGATCAAAGATCACTGGAGGTACCAAAAAATGATTTAGAAGAGTGATCTGCATTATATTTTTCACGACTTTAAAACACTCAAATCTTTTGGAAGTTCTTTGTACTATGTTTTACAACATTTTGTGCATCTGGAATTATTCCAAAGTGAAAAGGTTTATTTTTTTTAATTTTTTTATTTCAGCATATTATGGGGGTACAAATATTACGGTTATGTATATTGCCCATGCCCCCCTCCCCCCTCGAGGCAGAGCCTCAAGCATGACCAACATTTCTAAAAAGACTAAAGTTCTGGTGTTTTCGACTTTTTCACATCTCTTGAGAGTCTATATTTTTTCTTCCTCCCCACTGAGAATATGTTCCTGACACTTGCACTAAATGTCTGCTTTACCCTCATCCCAGTAAGTACCGTCTAGCCTGTCACCTTGGAGTTCTTGAGGCAGCACCAGCACTTGGTCACAGAACTATCAAATCTATCCTCGTCTTTGAGAAAAATGCTGAGTCAGAAACATCCTTCCCGAACTGTTCTAAATACCATTTTTTTCCACCTAGACACCCAGAGCATTCATAAACTATATCAGGTTGCTCAACAATTACACTGCCCTTTATTTTTAACCTCTTTTCAGGTAAAACGTCACTTTCTAAAATAAATTATGTGAGTGTAGAAAATGGAACTTACACATTGCTTCTTCTGTGTCTGTCACAGCTCCCCACACGAGGCTGGACACAGAGTAGAAACAAAAAATGATGTGTCACAAGAGGAATGGATTCGCTCACCCAGCCAACTAGGCCCTGTAGCCTTTCTTCAGAGTCAGTATCTTTCTAACAATAAATAATTAATCCACAGATTCCCCTTTGCAAAATAGGCCTAATCCTCAGTATTCTCCCAAATAAACAAATCATCAGTCTAAGCAAAAAATATTCAGCCTAAATTTCTGTAAGTGTCTCAAGAGTTACTTAGGTTTCTACGACATGCAATTCCAACCGCAAGCTCTGGGCTCACATCCTCTTGGCTCTAATCAGGGTTCCACCATGAACTAAGTAGAGTGTTTTCTCAGTCTCACAGTCCCCGTCTGCTAAATGGGGATAATGAGAGTGTGGCCTAAAAGACTCACTGTAAATTAAATGAATCAGTCCCTGCAAAGCACCTAGCAAGGGTGATGGAACATATTAGGTGCTCAATAAACATTAGAGAAAATTATCCTTCCTCAGGTAAAGTGGAGACAATCAGATATGGTTTCCAGAGAATCATCTAGATTAAAAGGTTGAGTCCTGTAAAGCTGCATTTTCAGTATAGCAGAGAGAAAGGAAAGGAGGAGACAAAAAGTGAGCTATGTCTTCATATCTAGGTTTCCCCAGGATTGAGGAAACTTACAAGATTTGCCTCAAATGCCACTAAATTGCTGCATACCATATTAATTTTGCTCAAATGCTAAATACTTTATAATTTCTATAAAGAAAGAAAAGAAAAGAAAAAAGGAAAAGAACAGAAAGAAAAAGGAAAGAAGGGGAGAGATGGAGAGAGGAAAGGAAGGAAGGCAGGAAGGATGGATGGGAAGGAGGGAGGGAGGAAGGAAGGAAGGAAGGAAAGAAGGAAGGGAGGGAGGGAGGGAAGGTGTCCCAGTTTCTGAGATGTAACCATTCACTTCTGATGTTTGGTGTGCATAATTGGGAATTTTGAATGGGTAATTAGAAAAGGATAGTTGCTGTGGAAAGCAGATCTGTGCACCAAGAAATAAAATCATGAGGTACAGCAGAACCTGAGTTATCAGTAAGAAACTCGCCAGTGCATGGAAGACCCGTGTGCAATCCAAGAGAGAAGCGCAAGTGTCCACTACTTGCTTGCATCGCTTGCATAGCATTTGTTTCCCTTCTGTCTCGCCACCCTGCGCCATGCAGGGACCTGCACCCACACACCAAATTTGTTGCAATATTACTTCAGACTGTCCTTAATCTTATTGGCACTTTGATTTTCCAATCTCTGGCTGTTTATTTCCATTCATCTCTGTGAACCAGGTGAGGTACAAATGTTTATTCACCTTTTAGAGCTGATGAAAATAAGGCACAGTCATGTTTAATAACTTCTCAGTTCCAGAGCTAATCACTAACAGAATTCCAGTGCAAATCCATTTCCCCAACTCCGAATACAGTGCTGGTTCCAGTTCTGCCCCTACTAGCCTTTGAACTCCACTATCATCTGGGCCCCCAGGTCACACTCTGGCTGCTTCTCCAAGGTCACAGACTGCCAGATGCTGAACCATCACACCCCTTTGCCACCCTCCCCCAGGCTCTGCTCCGGGACCTCCTTTCACCTCTAGCAACTAGCACCTCCGTGCAAGGAGCCTGCAGGACAAAGATGCCCTCCGTCCTCAGACTCTGGGCTTCCCACACCCGCAGCGGCGGAACCAGGACGGAAGAGGCTGCCTGCACTGTTTGTTATTTCACTACTGAGCTGGCAAGGATGGAGGCTGTTGATTTACAATTAGAAGCAGTATGCTTCTTCAAATATTAATATTAATAACTACACTATTGAACACATGAAAAGACCTTTTCATCTTCAAAGCACTTTGCAGACATTAACTCATTAGCTCTCCCTTCCCTTCATTCAGGAACAACAGGTGAGTAAGAATCTCCACAGTGAAAGCGGCCACCCAGCAGTTCCCGGTGTAACCCATGCCCCTGAAGCAAAAGGAAGGAGGCCATGTAATTGAAAACCACAAATGGTGAAGGAGTTAAAGTGTCAGTAACCTTACAAATCCATGGAGCTGTCAGAGTTAGCGTTTTAGAATCAGTATTTCCTGTTGTTTAACAAATCTTTTTTTTTTCAGTCACATGGCAGTGGTACGGAGTACAAATAAAAATGGCCTTGAGATTTAAAAAAGATAAAACACCTATCCAAAAGGTACCAGGGAGACCGCAGTTGAATGCCTTGATATCAGTAGCCCCGCATCTTTTTTAAGACTTTGCCAACAAACAATGCTACTATAAAAGGTGGTAACGGAGATGTTTTAACAGTAAATGAGAAGCCACACACAAAGGGGCCTTGCGGGATAAAATACTGAGCAGAGAGGAATTGCCACCCACACCCCCTGCTCCTCCACACAGCACCTCGGAAGCCAGCTCTGCAGCAGGGCTGGACGTGCCCCCACCTCTGACGCCCTGCCCACACGCGGCACGTCTCCACCGCAGCCCCAGAGGACCCGTGCAGCCTTGGAGAGCTGTGTTAGGGTTAGACAGGGAAAACACCTAACAGGCTAGTTTGGCTTGCGAGATTCAAACCCGTGGCAATCTCCTCTCTAGAAAAGCAATTCATTTAGCTGCTAGGCAAAAAAAGAAAAAATAAAGTAAAAAGTAAAACCATAGGCTCAGTAGGAGTGAAAGAGGAAAAAAAAGAAATTTCTGTGTTTAATTACAGCTTTATTTCTTTGGAAGTGCTCCAATCTGGGAATAAAAGTCAGAGTTTCTGACAAGTAATCTGTGAGTATCTAAAACATGCATGATTTTGCTTTTACGAAGCAGGGAAAAGAATGAAACAGAATCTTGATTTCAGACTCTTCTGACAAGGTTAGGAAGTATTTTTGAAAATTGTTATTAAACAATTGAATGGGAACACAGAAAAATGTGAAAAGAAAAAGAGAAAACTTGCTCACTTGTATTCTGAACGCTTCCATCAATTGACCCTTTAATTCCACAGAATGAAAAAAAAAAACCAGGAAAAGGAAAACAGACTGAAAGTTTTAGACGGAAACTCACACACACCTCACTTACTACTTTGCAGAGAGACAGGGTGAAGCACAGGTCCTGAGTGAGCTTCCCGCAAGGTCTGTGGTCTCTTTCCAACTACCTGCGGGAACCCTCGGCTCATGGCTTAAGAGGATGCAAGACCATAATGTTCCTAATAGAGCTGCCTCCTTAAATTGGGGGGGTGTGGTCAAGCCAGGGAGGGCTGGAAAACATGCCGTCTTCCGCCAGCCGCCGGTACCAGGGCAGCAGCCCCTGGCAGGCGCTGCGGTCTAGGTGGGAGCAGACAGTGTTACTGGTTGTGGTGACACCCACCAAATCACACTCATTTTCTATTCTTCCAATTACGCTCCAGCCAAATATAACAGCCGTGGGGACTGATAGGGAGGGGGATGAGCAAAGGGAACCGACTCAGTGGGATAATGCGGTGTCTCATCCTTCCCTGATGCCTAGATTTACTCTCTGCCAGCGCGGAGTACGTGAATATTCATGCTCCCAATGCCTCCACTTTCTCAGTGAAGCTCCCCTTAACTGAGGCAAGGCAGAGGGCTTGCTTTGGAAACAGGTCAGGAGACGTCAGCAAGCAGGGCTCTACCACCCCATCACCTGCCTGGCTTCCTGTCGGTCTCTGGTAATCTGTTGTGAAATGAGATATTTCCTAAGAAAAATAAAATAATTACATGGATCAAATAAGAAGTTGGGATTTCTGAAAAATAAAGCTAAAATGCCCTCCTCATAAAAGTCTGGTTTTAGGTAATCTCTAAAATAAGATTAGCTTTAGTGGCCCCAATGCATGGCCCATGGTGTAAGAATAAAAGGGCAGAAATATTCATACATTTCCCATTTAAAGAAAATGTAAACAATATGAAAATCTTAACATCTGCTCTAAGTGAAAACATACATCTTTTATACACATATTCAGGACCATGGTAAGAATGTGACAGTGTAATCTCATTTTGGTGAGTAGAGTTATTCCATTAAGGAGACTTATGTTTTTGAAAAGTTAGTATTTGGCTGCTTAATCTAAGATTTTTACCACCAAAGATTCCATTTTCTTCAAATAGTAGATGGAAGTTAAAATTTGTTATGGTTGGCTCCCTTCCCTTTTTAATGAAGACATAGACTTTGAAAGTTCATGAAAATCTACTAACATCGTGAGCGTTCATTCTATAAAGCTAGGAATGTAGTTAAGATGGTGTCATAATTAGTATATGTGCTGCCAAAGCGAGCACAAGATGGTGTCATAATTAAAACAAGAATTTACAGCTCATCTTTTGCCTCTGCACATTTAACATGGAAGAAAGGAAGAGAGAGTGCTATTTGTTCAGTTGAGTTTAATAAATATTCATGCTAGGCACTGCACTGGGCACTAGGAATATAGCAAATTCACATGACAGTGAGAAGACACACACATAAATCCACCATCTCCAAAAAGTGCAATATATGCTATGAGAGATGTCTATGAAGAGACCTAAGGAAGCTCCAGCCAGTCTCCTACAGCCAGTCAGTTCCAGCATGTTGCCCCATTTAAATAGCCCATGGTCAATTATACCAATCACAACTAATTACAATTGCATTCACTATATTTGAAAGAGAATTGAAAAAAATCAATGTTGAAAAGACTTGGGGTCTTGCCCTGTAAGTATACAGTGTGATTTTTTTAGCAGTTCTGGTGTCTGGAATTGTCTATGTAGAGTTCATATGGACCCTACAGGACCTTAACTCCATCCTCTCTCACTACCTCTCATGATGTGGAAGAGCATAACCCAGAGATCTGATGGTGCAAAATAAGCCACCACTGCTGTAAATTGCCTAGAGAATGCTCAGCAAAGCAGTAAGTTTTGTTTTAAACAGTACTTTCAAAAATAGATCATTAGGTGAGTATCCGGATGCCGGAGAATAAAGGTGAACCCTTAACTTCTACCATATACAAAAATTAACTCCAAGTAGATCAAAGATCTGAACATAAGAGCTAAAACTATAAAACTCTTAGAAGAAAACATAGAGGGAAATTTCATGACATTGGATTTAGCAATGATTTCATTGTATATGATGCCAAAAGCACAGGCAATAAAAGAAAAAATAGATTATTGCAAAGTCAAATAGCAAAGAAAAAAAAGATATCAACATTTAAAACTAGATATCATAATTTAAAAATTTTGTACATTAAAGGGCACTATCAAGAAAGTAAAAAGGAAATTCACAGAATGACAGAAAATATTTGTAAATAATATATCTAACAAGGGATTAATATTCAGAATATATAAAGAACTTCTACAACTCAGTGGCAACAATAACAAATAACCTGATTAAAAAATGGGGAAAAAACTTCAGTAGACTTTTTTCTCCAAAGACACAGAAATGGCCAATAATAGCATGAAAAGATAGTCAACATCACAAGTGATCTGGGAAAAGCAAATTAAAACCACAGTGAGATGGCATTCCGCACCTATTAAGATTCCTATTATCCAAGAAACAGAAATTAATGGCAAAGATGTGGAGAAACTGGAACCCTTTTCTACTGTTGTTGAGAATGTAAAATGGTGCAGCCACGGTGGAAACCAGAATGGCAGTTCCTTAAGGCAATTAAACAAGCATTATCATATGATCTAGCAATTCCCCTTCTACATAAACAGCCCAAAGAATTGTAAGCAAGAACTCAAACAGATATTTGTACACCGATGTTCACAGCAGCGTTATTCACAATAGCCAAAAGGCAGAAACCACACGAGTGTCTATCCACAGAAGCATGAATAAGCAAAATGTGGCACATACGGCCAACGGAGTATTATTCAGCCTTAAAAAAAGAATTCTGATACATGCCACAACGTGGGTGAAACTTGAGTGCATTATGCTAAATGAAATAAGCCAGACACAAAGGGACAAATATTATATGATTCTACTCATATGAGGTCCTGAGAACAGTAAAATGTATAAGGACAGAAAGTAGGATAGCAGTTAGTAGGGGTTGGGGGTGGGCTGGGGGAGAATTGTGCTGTTGGGGATGATAAGAAAGTTCTGGAGGTGGATGATGGGGATGGCTGCACAACATATGAATGTGCTTAATGCCACTGACCTGCACATTTACAAATGGCTAAGATGGTAAGTTTTATGTGTATTTCACCATGATAAAAAAGATACACTGTCTCAAAGGCAAAAAGTATAAAGCATTAGGGTTAAGTAGGCCTCCCATAGACAGGCTGCTTCCTGATCCACATGGAGGGGACAGGGCAGGGCAAAAGCAATTGGTCCTCCAGGAGAGGAGGGTCTGAACTCGTGGGAAGGTGCAGCATCTGCTCCACTTCCCCACAGAGGCTCCCCTAGCCTCAGTCCTGCCATCTGTCAAAGGGGGTAATAACACCAGGCCTCTCCGCAGGAGTGTTGCGATGGACTGTGCAGTTGGATGAGTGTGTGAACAGTATGAGGCAGTGCTGGGCTTTCCTCCCCATGTCCTGTGAGGCTAAATTCTCTGAGGAAGGGCCTCAGTTGAGATGACCATATGACCATTATGATTCTCAAGAGAAAAACAAAGTCAGCCATCTAAGGACATGTATACCTTTTGGCCCCCAAGAAAAAAAGTTATTTGCTTCTCTGAAACAGTGTCTCCATGCACAGCCCAAACAACAGTCAGCTCAATATGGTTTAGACACAATTGACAGAGGGACAGAATGAGTTTCTAGGATAATTACCACCAAGCTATTTACTGCCCTTACTATGAAAGCACCTTCTTCCTTTTCTCAGCATAATCTCCTAGGAGTAAAAATGGAAGTAAATTCCAGAATCTGCACTTCCCAGGGGTTCTTCAACACTTCTACCACCAACTTTCCCTCACTCCCACCCCAAGGCCCCAAAATGCAGGAGCCCTCTTCACAGCAACTTATGATGATTCTTTAAACCACTCTGTGCACACACGAAGAGTTAAGTTTGAAATAAAGAATGGCACGAACTTTAAGGAAAATCGAAGCAAAACATCAGACATGTATTACATTTTACATATTATTTCTTCTTTCCTTCCATTTCATTTAGAAAAAACTTTTGAAGCTTCAGAAGACTCCATACACGCAAGGAAGAAATATCTAAACAAACGATCAAGTCTTAGTGGGGTAAAATGCAGATACTGTTCCAAGCACAGTTGTCACCTAATATCGAAGAGACCCAGAAGATAAGATGAAAGGAAAGCAAAGAGCAGAGAACTTTGTCTATTCACGCTCCAGCTCTGGAACTTCTTATCCTGTTCTTTGTAATGAATGTCTCTCTTTCCCATGATCAAAAGCCAAGCCTTTGTCTTGAGCCGCAGATGGGACTGCAGGGGCACACACACCTGTGCACACATCTGGTGCACAGGTGCCTGTCCTTCAGCGTGTGTCAGAGCGCCTATGGAGAAGCTGACTTCTTGGCATAGTCCTCCTGCACCCCATAATGTGTTGCTCCACTATTCCCTGCACCAATGCTCTGTTTTTCTCTCCTCTCTATGATATAAAATGGGCTAGGTATAGGGCCCCAACTGGGTTCCCTGCAAAGTAGCTTAGATAAGGCTTGTGGAAGATGCTCTCGTGGGCCTGCTGAACATCCTTTGATCCCACAAGCTTGGAGTTCCAACAGGACGGACAACTGTGGGATATATTATAGCCCCCCGAAAACCCTTCTCTTCCCACCTCCTTCTTGGACTTCTAGTCCTTTCTCTGCACTTTTTGTCACTCTGTCCCCCGGTCCCATTTCCCTCAAAATATCTTTCACTTTTTCTCTCTGTCAGTCTGACTCCTACAAAGTTATTTTTCAGTCTCAATGTGATGACAAGATGAACACGTGCTAGCAGCACAGGAAGCCATTTGGCACCTCCCCCTCCCCACTCTCATACCAAAAAGCCAACTGCTGCCCGGGGTCTGACACACAACTCTCAGACTGTCCCTAGTTTTTATCTCAATACCAGACCTTTCTCATGGGCTTGTGCGAGACGCATTGCTCCAAGACTTGCTGTTGTGAGTCCAGCGGTGCGTTCACTGGCGCGGCCCTTCCGTGCTGGCCCCTTCAGAGCCGCCTCGTGCTGCGCAGCAAGCCCCAGCCGTCCTCCTGCCTCCACGCGAGTTCCAGCTCCGGCCCTCCCTCCTCTGTCCTCTCTTCCTGCACTTCTTCACGCAGCCATTTCTTGCCCCTGTGTTGTTAATGTGCTATTTAAGTTCTCACATCTCATCTCCTTCCCACTCTTTCCTGCCTTCTCTCCCACCAGAATGGATTCTGGGAGGGCAGGGAGGGTCTGTGCTTCTGACATTTCCTTATCGCCAATAGTCGCATAAAGTGCCTCCCCAGCACACTCCCTTGAGAATGATACTGACTGGATGAATATGAAAAGTTGTGGCTTGACAGCCAAAATATAAATATATTATGTGCAGCATAATGCCATTTTTGCAATCTAGAAGCGTAAATCGTCTAAGTATTTATGGTCATTTCTAGTGGTATGGGAGATTTGTTTGTTTCATTCTTTTATGTGTTTGTGTTTTCTGACTCTCGTACAATGTTGTATTCCGTTTGTAATAAGAATAAAAAAGAAAATTTTATTTTTAAATGTGTAACTTTATTGGCCTGACAAAGATGACAGCATAGCACAGCGTCATAGCACAGCCTCTGAGGTCAAAACTTCCCACTGTGAATCCCAGCTTTTCCTCTTTCCGTGTTACCATGGTCATCTTATTGAAGGTTTCTGATCTTCGGTTTCCGCATATGTAAAATGAAGGTAGTGATACTATATACTGCAGGGATCATTGTGAGGGTTAAAGAGGCAGTGCGTGCTAAATATTTAATTCGATGATTGGAACAGAGTTTGGACTCAATAACTACTGACTGTTATGACCAGTGGCAGGGCCAGAGCCAGAGCCAAGTTCCCGGTTCCCCATCCAGGGCCATTGTCCCCACTCTCCATGCATCGCCACAGGGGCTGACTGTCCCTCCTGCCTGGGACTGGTTTGCTAATCAGGGGAGAAGAGACTGCTGCAGACCCAGTAATATAATTAGGACACACTTGCTGCAGAAGGTGCCTGCTGAGTCTGTGGCAGGACAGCTGCAGCTGTGTCTTCCGTTAATTTTCCCTTTGGAAACACTCCACTGATTACAGACCGAGCCCAGTCTTAGAGTTAGGCCCTCCTCCGGGAGACAACCACCACAGGGGCAGCCTTCTGAGTTTCCCCAAACATGTTTCCAGTCCCAATTTTAGAAGGCAGCCCACTTTCACTGGAGGGACACTGAGACCATTAACATACTTCCTGATCTATATTAGATAAAATGATCCTAATCTTCCCTCCTGTGGGGGAGGCCATAAGGGCATTGGGGAACAGTCTGAGATCTGCTTTCTCCAGGGCGCTCAGGAACCAGTCTCAGCTCCAGCTGCCACTCTGCCTGTGCCCTGGGCACCGCCACACCTGCCCTGTGCCTGGATGAGCTGACCCGGCAGCCTCTCTTCAGACAAGGTATTTCCCAGGCAGGACCATTAGGACCGAGAATTCTAGAAGCCATGAGCTTGTGAGCTGGGAGGAATCTCTGGGGATTCTGCAACCTCATCACTTTTCAGATAAGTAAACAGAAGCAGAGAGATTAATCTCTTGAATAAGGGAAAGCTGACCAAGAAATATGCTGCCTCTCTTCAAAGCTAAATGGTTGGATTATTTGTAGGATCCACCACCCACTGTATATTGAGCACCTTCTGTGAGTCTACAGGTCTATGTTTGGAGCTAGGGTAATCGTACTAAAGTAGCAAAACTCAGATTAATTGAGCTGTTGATAGAATAATCCTCCCATTTCACACTAAATGGCTGGGGCTTCCGTGGAAAGCTCAGGCCCCAGCAGACCAGGGAGAGGAAGGGGCAATGCAACGTACTGCAGAACATCCTCTTGAGTTTTGCTATTTCTAAACGTGCCCAGGGCCAGACGTCCAGTAACCACAGGCACCTGTGAGTGTGTGGAGAGACTGATAGAAAGCCATATTCGTCGGTTGTTAATGTGCTTGTTATATTGGCCTGTTGCTGACGAATGATTGGAAATAGACTGGTTTCTTTTTGAACCTTTTTGGAGCAGCATTTCAACCAAATGCCGGGTTTGTTACTGACATCTTTATCCTGGATCCTTCTCTCCTTCCTCAACATAGCCAAGACCATCTGTGTACTCAGGGGCTCAGGGAGACAAACTAAGAAAATCCAGATGTCTCAGACATTTATACATCTGGTTTTGACATGAATTCTACCTCCGCAAGGAGGCTTTCACTGACCACCCCATCTCCCTTCTCTCACCAGATTCTCCTTTTTATTATATGTTTCAGCAGTGTACTATTTTCCATTTCATAGCAAGAATCACATTGTAATTATTTGTGCATTGTCCATCTTCTTTGTTTATTCAAAATCATGAGGGCAAGGAATGGATCAGCCTTATTTACCATCATGTCTGCATCACTTATCACTGTGGCTAAAAGCTGAAGTAAAGGCTAAATACACATTTGATTTAGATGAATGAATGGATGGATGACTGGATTAGTGGATGGGTGGGTGGGTGGATGGATGGATGAATGAAGAGATGGGTGAATGGGTATTTGAATGTTGGATACATATGAACTAATTTAGCTAATAAGTTCTTAACTCTGGGTTCTTTGGTCTTTCATCCTTTTCCTATTGTTCCTGCTGAGGTTACACAACATAATACCAAATTCTAGCACCCCGCTCTGTCCCTATAGTACACATCTCCCCACTGCTTTAGCATGAACTTTTTCCCAGTCAACACAAACATAAACCTTTTGGAAGAATAATTTATCTTTTACTTAGCACAAAGTGAAGTGAAGAGCTGACAATTAACCAGAAAATTTGGGCTGTGTAAACAGACAGAATGAGTCACCACTTCACACTAGATTTCTTTTTGTCTGTTATCTGGTAATTCAGTCTACATCTGGTGTGTTTTTCCTTGACTATTTGAGTCATTGCCTCATTACATCCCTCACTTTTCCTTAAGAAGGAGTGAAATAGAAAAAATTGGCTGTGGCTTTTGGGCCGAATCTATACTTTGGGGTTTTATTTCCCTCCTAGTTTCTTTTCCAAAATTTCAGGTCTGAAAAACACCTGCAATATGTCACTCATTCTTATCAATGGCTATTGGCTACAGAAGATTCTTCACATTGTGCGGATGTGTAGAAATGGGATTCCAGTCCTGATTTGGGACAAGCATAGAGTATGGAAAGAAACCTTTTGTTTGTACCATCCGGTATTTTAACTCCCTAATAAGCATACCAATCTGTTACTTGCAGCACCATTTTTTTTTTAAAGAAGCCAGCTAAGGAATCACATAAACTTGAACTCAACCCTGGCACCAACCAGACAGCATCTGGAATAGCCAAAGATGCTGACCTTACTCCCAGGGAGAGGCTTGTGACCAGGAGGAATCCAGCTCATTAGCTAATGAAATTGAACTCCTATTTAAGGCTGTTTCTTGCAACTTGCATGAGAGCTCATTCCTGGCCAAGGCACAACATGATATAGTCCAGTACTTTTTATCTTATTTTGGTGGCATTTCAAAAATGAGTTTTTAGAAATTCTGGGTGTTTGAATAATAGATACTCCTAAAGGACAAAAGAAGCAAAAAGAATAATAGTGAAGCATCATCACCCACTGCTTAGAGTAGACCTAAGTCTTCTGGTGGGTCAGGTGCACAGAGGACAGGTGCTCGTCTGGATTATGGAGAAGTTGGCCCTAAAGGTGCTAAAAATTCAGGAAAGCTTAGGGTGAAGAATTTATATTGAAATTATGCTCTTCTTTTAAGATCACTTTCCAAGACTGAAATTCAAGGACTTTGATCTTGAATCCAAAAGCAACTATGTCTTCTAACTCTTTTTCCAAATAATTATTATTCTTTTTTTTAATCTAAAACTACTACATGCTGTTTAAAATTTGAGAAATATAGAAAAAGTCAAAACAAGAAGATTTAATTCATCTATAATTTCCCCACCCAGAGATAGCCGATGATGACATTTCAATGGATAATTTCTTTCCAGTCTTTTCTATGCAGATAGGTATTTTCCAATTTGTACAAAATAAAATAGATCATATCACACGTGACATTTTAACCTTCTTTTTTCTTAGTTATAAATCTTAACCTACTTTTAATGCCATTAAATGGTTGCCTCCTACAGTATATTTTTAAATATCTGCTTGGTGTTTTCACATGTACTCCTAAAAGTCAGAAATTTAGCATACGACAGAGCCTACATTTCATACTGATTTTTCTGATAATAAGAAGAATCATGAGAGCTACATTCAATTTCTAGTTCTACTAACTAGTTGTACAGTTTGGGTTGACCTTGAGGTTTCTGGGCACTGATTTTCACACCTATGAAGTAAAGGATTACATAGTCGATTTCTAGAAAATCCAGGAGGACTTCTGATAACATGAATCACATAATGCAGTTTCTTAGCTGCTCCACTGTGCCTGCTACGTATGCTCTGTGCGCTCCGCACGCGGGGGTTTCCTCTTCATCCTTTGATTTTTTCCTTTAATGTTTCCATTTACTTTCCCTTGAAACAATGAAATGTGATGCCCTTTATCTGCTCATCAGAAGATAGGTGGCTGGCTTCTTCCACTGCTTCTACAAACCAGCACCAGCCTCCTACTGGAAGTGAGAGGTCTGCTTTGAACCCAGGGATAAGGCAGATACCTTTCCATGGGCTCCCGCACCAAGCTCATCTGAGACCTGTGCCCCTGCTGTAGAAAATTGACTTCTGGAGCTTAAAGTAGGTCTTTACCCTCTTGCAGGCTACAGCCAGAGAGACACTATGAGGAAATGTAAAAGGCACATTTATTTTCTTTGGACCAGAAGCAGAAAAAGTAGAAAAGTTAATCTTTCTTCTTTTAAAAGGACCAGTAAGGATTTTGTGTTCCACATCAAAGAGAGGCTAGGAAGAGACAATTTTTTTCCACTATAGCCTCTGAAAATGGATAAAGGCCTCAAATTGCCCATAATTTGGCATACAAAGGAATTCATTCCTAAGGTCTTATACAGTGGTTCATAGAAAGATTTGTGGAGTCCTCTAAAAAGTCCGTATGCAATCCTACAACAACTGAGCTTTGAGAAATTTGTCATGCCCATTGCCTGAAAGAAAGGATTCCCGACCTCCAGTCTGACCAAGCTATTCACGAAACTGACTTGAGACTAACAAAGACCAGGAGATCAAATACAGGTTAAAACTTTATCTCTGCATATCTCTGGTGTCTGTCAACTTGGGTATCTCGAAAAGAGCCAAGATCTCTCACCAGAGAGTCTTCTGCAGCATATCCACAGAGAAGATATGAAGAAGCTTCTGATGTTTTACTTTTATCACGAATTCCATTGACCCCAGAGACTTGTGATTCTGGTGTGAAATAGGAGGGGAGTGAGGAAGGGGCAGTCACATTTCCTTATCGCAGGAGGTGCTGATACTCCCACGTATCAGCAAGCAAGACTCCAAAGAATGATGACATCAGACCACTGAGCATCTTCTGAGAGGTTTCCTTCTTGATTCCTTCTCTCCCATTCTTCTCAGTGTTAGCAAACACAGCAGTAACAT
The DNA here is from genome assembly GCA_008086735.1 of Cheirogaleus medius. Taxonomy (NCBI): domain Eukaryota; kingdom Metazoa; phylum Chordata; class Mammalia; order Primates; family Cheirogaleidae; genus Cheirogaleus; species Cheirogaleus medius. The sequence goes on along the minus strand of VBSM01000335.1, from coordinate 1,042,111 downwards.
TCATTGACCAAGGCGCCACTCCCTACTGTTGCCTGTGCTTCTAGCAGGTCTTTTCTCATTGAGATGTTGAAAAATGAAATGAGATAATAGAGAGAGAGAAAGTGCTTGGACAGTAAAACACTTTGCATATGAAAGGGCTTTGAGATTTGTTTATGATAGCTCAGATGAATCCTGCCTTGTCTCACTGCAGCATTCTGCTAGAGGATCTCATTGTTGGAACTGAAATTGCCTCATAATAGACAAGTGTCACAGAACTTGGATCAGTAGATAAACACTACAGGGAAGCATATTTCAGATCAAAATGATGAAGTGCTTTTGAAGATTTAGAGATCTTTTGAACATTTGGAGCCATTCAAAAACAGAAATGAGTGCCTGAAAAAGCACTGAATAAGTGGAAATAGAGCTGCAGGCCCAGCTAGCAGGGATGCTGTAGAGAAGTTTCCTGCCCTGGATCACACAACAGCTACATTTCCATCCAGCTCTAAGAATCTGTGAACTTGCTACTAAGATGACCTCCACTGCTGCTTTTCAATATGTAACAGGATTTTAAATATGTAAACAGGAACAATAGCCAAACATTTAGAAATGCCATATGATTATTTTTTTCAAACTCAAGTAGATGTAAGAATAATCTGACCAAGGTTAATCCACCAGTGTTAGACATCAAACTCCTGATTCTTCATCCAGTCCTGCGTTCCTGACCTTATATACCTCCTCTAATCCAAGACCACATGTACTTGGTAAATAGTATTTTAAAAATCAGAGGAAAGCCATGTGCTAGTGACCATTTGCTGAGATCCCTCTTCTAATCCTGCTGCCTTATAGCCCCTTCTTTTTTCAGACTCTCAGAGGAAAACTTAAGTTAGTCTGGGCTCTCAGACCTCAAGAAACTAGATTGAACTGAATAAAAACTCTTGATGGGAATTTTCTATTTGTTGTTGAGTGTTGCATGTGGCTACTATCATCTAGAATGTCCTCTCCACCTTGTCCTGTAGCAAAATCACATTCAGTCTTCACCTCCTTTGTGCTCTGAATCTCCCCTGCCTGACTTCACCCTAACTCAGAACCAGCAGCAGCAGCTCTGTGGGGTCAGATATTCACGTTCCCAACTGCCCTGTGTATGAATCTAATGAACAATTGCCACCATGCAGATTACTCACTTGTTTATATTCAGAATGAGAACTATGTCTTATTTATCTTTGCATTCTTAGCATCTTTCTTGGTCCCTGGTCCTTAGGAACTTTTCAGTATAGTTTTATTTGGTTGAAAATATACATAAGTTCTGCTTTATTTTAGAGCCTAGAAGCTTAGATCCAAATGAATTCTGTGACAGCCTCAAATGCAACAAGACATTATTTGTACCTTAAAACTGTAGATATAGTGAAGAATCTCCCAAAATGCCATTTAGGGGCTACTATGGAAAAGGGTTAGACAGCAAGGATGCACCTATCCCAAGGTCTTTGCCTGCTCTTCCTGAGGCAGTGCCACAGAGTTCTCTCCCTCACTTCATACATGTCATGTGAAGATGTTAACTTGTCAATGAGGCTTTGCCTGACTACCATATGTAAAATAAAACCATCAGCCAGGCGCGGTGACTCATGCCTATAATCCCAAAGGTTTGTGAGGCCAAGGTGGGAGGATCGCTTGAGGCCAGGAATTCGAGGTTGCAGTGAGCTATGATAGCACCACTGAATGCCAGCCTGGACAACAAAGCAAGACCCTGTCTCTAAATACAAACACACAAAGAAACAAAAAACCAAAGACACCATCCATCCCATCCTCAGCATGCCCTATCCATCTTACTCCGCTTTATTTTTCCCCAGGACACTACCACCATCTGGCATACAATGTATCCACTTGTTCAGTTGTTTATTGTGGTCTTACCTTTCAATAAGAGGAAAGAGACTCTTTAGGTTTCACTCACTGGTGCACTCCAGGCCGAGAAGAACGCCTGGCAAGGGGTGAGTGCTCAATGAACATTTACTAAACAAGTGAATATTGAAAAGTGTAAAGAGATACAAACTGTGAAATAACATAAATTAAGAGACAGAGAGGATTAATCCAGGACATCCAACATTTACCTCATGAAGTTTCCAGAAATAGAAGTGAGAAAATAAATGGGGAAAAATGTTAGAAGAAAAGCTGAAGAGAGTCACCAATCTTTAAACTGAAGTTTCATCTAAGGAAAAGAGGTGATCCAAAAAGCTTTTAGAAAGAAAGTAGAAAGTCACCAACAAAAGAATGAGAATAAGCCTGGCGTCAGGTTTCCCACCAGCAGCACTGGATGCAAAAGGATAATAAAGTTATGCCTTTAACACGTTGAGGGAAAACAATTTCGAACATAAAATTCTGTACCTAAACTATCAATCAAGTGTAACAAAATAAAATAAAAACATTTTTAGAACCACAAAAATGTAAAGGCTCCCATGAAGCCTTTCTGAAGAAATAAGATGATGTATTTTAACAAGGAAAATAGAAACAAAGAAAGGGGAAAATGAGATCTAAGAAACAATGAGTCTTATCCAGGAGACAGACATACAGTAGGTATTAAAAGAAATCTTCCAAATTATAACAGCAAAATGTCTTTTTTATTTAGATTTTTTTCTTGTTTTTTAATTTAATTTAACTTTTTAAGTTGACAAGTAATAATTCTACATATTGATGGGGCATGTAGTGATGTTTCAATACATGTAATGCATAGTAATTAGATCAGGGTATTTGGCACATCCATCGTCTCAAACATTTATTGTTTCTTTGTGTTGAGAGCATTCAGTACCCTCCCTCTAGCTATTTGAATCTATATATTATTGTTAACTAAAGTCATCATAGATGGCATAGAACACTAGAACTTATTATTACTATCTAGCTGTAATATTGTATCCTTAACAAATCTCTCCCTATTCCTTCCTCCCCCTACCCTTCCCACCAGCCTCTAGTATACTCTTTTCCACTTTTTTGCTTCTATGAGATCAACTTTTTTTAGCTTCCACATATGAGTGAGAACATGGGGTGGTTAAGTATCTGTTCTAGGCTAACTTCACTTAACACAGTGCCCTCCAGTTTTACCCACATAGCCATGAATGACATTTTTTCTAATGTCTGAATAAATGTCTTTAAAGAAGGTAGAGTACCATGTAACAATTATTAAAAAGTTGGATGAAAGGTGAAAACTTAAACTGCTTTAATTAATAAGGAAAAAGAAAAGCAGTTAGAAACACCAGGAAAAACAAAAAGCTATAAAAGAAAGTGGTATGAGAAAAACTGGAATGTGGTCTGATTTTAGCCAATTCATGGTATATAAGACAATCCATTTGCTCTTAAAACGTGGAGTATTTATCATTGGTACACAGATTTAGTGACATAGATTTATACCTCATTCTGTAAAGTCTAGTTACACAAATTGGTTCTGCAGTGAATTAGCTTAGTATGAATACATAATCATCTTAATACAAATGAAATTTCAAATTTTAGAATTAATCTATAGACAAAAGTATAAATGACTTAATTTTGATTACAAAATGGAATACAAATATAACACTGATGGCATTAGTAGGTGGAAATGTATATAGAAAGGTGGAAAGAAATATTGGCGGTGCTAATTTTTTCATTGTACATGGCATGAACTCAGATATGTGGTCTAAAGATGATAAATCAAGAAATAAAAATTAAGGCGTATTATTCAAATTATACTAAAAAAACCCTAAAAATTAAAATTAAAAAATCATTTAAAGATTAGGAATATTGTTGGATGTAGTGTATATGAGCTACATATTTTATATTTTGTATTGATGGTGAATTGGTATGGATTAAAGTGATTAAACCGAGAGGTAAGGGTAGAAATATATAAAATATGGAATTAACTTCCAAAAATAAATAAATAAAAACAGATATGGTTTAAGAGTTTACCTTTTGGGACTATGCCTAGCTGTGGGATGGGAGTGTAGACTTTCACATTTTTATAATATTCTGTTCCATTTGACTTTATCACATGAATTTGTATACATGTTTTAAAAGAAAACTCTGCTTTTTAAAAGAAGAGACCATTTGAATTGGAAGGTGCTGGCCCATAACCATTTCTCCTGTGACACTTGCTATGTTGGGATGAGATAAGTCAGACCACAAAAATTCTTAAAGTGAGAATTCAGCTTTCTTTCTCTGATATGATTTACAAACGGGCTATGAGCACCTTTTGAAAGACTATAGAATTTGGAATCAAAAGAAAGAGTTATCTCAGAAAAATCTTCTAACAAATTTCTGCACCTCAATTTTCCCACCTTTCAATGGAGTTCTTGCCCTTAACCACTTCGTACCGCGCTCACGGGCCGCGAAGCCTCGCCCGCAGCCGGCACTCACAGTCCGCACGGCAGTGTGTGCTGCGCATTGACCACGCGTCCGTTCTGCTCTTGTGTGATGAGGAAAGCTTTAAAGCACTGAAAGCTTGTTTTACTTTACAGGCAGCCTTACTTGTAATGTAAATCAGAATAGGTAACATATACATATATGTTTTCATTACGTTATTTTTAAATGTTCACAATTTTATTTTGATAAATGAAAAATTAGAAAAGTCATATCATGGCTGTGGGCTAAAGTCGACGCTCGGCTGTGCGCGTTCATCTGTGGCTGTCGGCTATAGTCGCCGCTGGTACCGAAGTAGTTAATGTTTAATTTCTTTATTCAGAGTCCCAAAGAGATGGGACATTCAAATCCTACGCAGTCAGAAACACTTCCAGTGGTCATTTTCAGGCTATGTAAGCCAGGAGTTGTGGAAAAGAGCCGGGCAGTTTTTATGCATTTCTGGCATGCAAACAAATCTGCTGAACTTTGTTAAAATTACTGTGTATGATTTCTAAGTCAACAGCTTCAGTGCTCCCTGCGGTAGAATCAAATTTCTGCATGAAGATCTTCTAAGGAAACTGCTGACTTACTGAACACACTGCAGTTAGCCACCCACACAACCCGCAGCACACCTCAAAAACACCCAGGTGGGGCCGGGTGGAGGATGGGGAGCCTTCTTCATAGAGGGCCAGCCTCGTCCTCCCTGTCTCAGGGATTTGTCACCAGACTCTTGGTAACACCATCCTGTTGCATTAGGCTCTGGGAGGACAGAAGAAGACAGCCCGCAGGACTCCTCTCCCCCCTTGCCGCTGCACGGCTTTCCTCTCTTCCAAACAAAGGCGGCCCCAGTTCCTCTCCTCACAGGGATGGCGTTTCTGTGGGGTGCATTAGATCGGGGAAGGGGGTGGACAGGAAACATACAGAAAATGGAAAACAAAAATGATTTGTGTAAATCCTCATCTGGGGAGCTGGCGTTCCTGGTTGCCTGCATTTATAATATTAGGGGGGAAAATGACAAATAAGGCAGTCAATGAGTTCGTATGAATCGGATCTTTGTTCTTTGGCAAACCCTGCATGGAAAGCTGAGTTCAGGCTTCTCATTGACTTGCAGCACCAATTTTATTGAAATGGCTTTAAAATCTGCCCAAGGTCCATTCTCCTCCTACCAGAAAGAGTAAGAAAGAGTGACCACACAGCAGGATACCCTGTGGTCAGGCTTATGAAAGGGGCGATCTATGTGCAGGACCTATGCACTCCCCCAAACCGGGAAGAAGCTGGGAAAATGGTCCCATGGAGGGACCTGGGAACAGAGGAAGGAAGCCAAAAGAGGAATAATTCTCCTGGCTCCAGTTCTATGCCACCCACAGCCAGGGCTAGATGCTCTCTCTGAATGCCAAACTTGTCCTTCCCAGTCACCCTGCAGCCAAAATGTAGCTTGAGAAAGCAGCAAGAAAATTCCATAGTCCAGGCAAGCAAAGGAGTTTCACTGGAAACAGGATCATGGGATTGAAAAGGAGGGAGTTGAATCCTTTCATATCAGTGTAGATTCCTTTCTAAGTTCAAAACACTGGCGCTTTTAACCTATTTGCCCTCCAGGTAAATTCGCACGGTGAGCTGTATTTTCTCCATTTAATACCTGTTGGAATTGAAGCTCAGATTTGATTTGGATCATAGCCAATCTGCTTAGATAGGACTTGATTCTGTTTCTTGGCCTTCTTGCTGCAGAGTCTTTCTCTCCAGCCATATCATCAGTAATTTTCATTGTCTGACCAGCAGATAAATGCCAGGCAATAAAGTTCTAGCCCCTTGGCTGCAAGTTCAGGTTCAGGAGAACTTGCTGGAAGAGGGAGAGACTGGAGCCCGCATTCCTAGCCTGTTTCCCTTTGCCCGCACAGAGTTGGGGCCTGGATCCAATACTACCGAATTCCCCACACTCTGCCTGTTTCTTCTTGCAGAGACTCAATGACGCTTCACGGCATTCAGATCCTCTGTGTCACTGAGGCCAGCCACCAACACAATGGTGGTGGTGAACTGCATGTTTCCCCTGCAGATCTAAAATGTCATTCCTATGGGTTTATTTTTATGGTAGTATTATTATTATGTTTTGGTTTGGGTTTTTTTGTTGCTTATCCCCTCTGGCCATAAGTCTGCTACACATCCAGGTGAGTTCAGATTTTCCCTAACCTGATTTCAATTTCCATGCAAACAGAATAAATGCGGCTGACTTGAGACCTCATTCTGCACTATGGTGGGCCTTCCCACCTTCTTGTCACTGGACAGCTTGCTGTTTGGAGGCTTCTGCCACCGTGGTCATGGCAGCTGTCACAGCCGTTAGCCTTGGAAAGACCCATTAGCTCATTTGATCCCATCTCCCTGCCAGGACAGGATATGGGCCCTAAAAATACTTCCTGATCTAAGGACTGCATCGGGGTTTATTTATCCCAGGTTACAGCAAACATGACTTCAAAAAACAGGAAAGAGTCTCATCGTGTTGCTTGGGATACCGGCTGTAACAGTGCAGGGGAGGCATTGCGGAAGCCGCACTTGCGTTTCTGTATGAGGCTGTGCTGGAAGCTCGTCTGCTTTCAGGGAGCCAGGGCATGTAGCTAGGACAACCCTAATGGGAACTCAGGAGTGTGGCCTATTCCTGCCCTCGCACTCCATAGGGCCATCAGAAATAACGAAAATTATATCAGCTTGTGAAGTTCTTAAACTGGCCCTAACTTACTGAGCTCCTTATGGGCAAATTAATTGTCCCGTTTGCCTCTGATTGTAGCCAGCACTTAAGACACACTCCGTAAAATGTTTCACTGAGACTGACTGAAAAGGAGCCTAAGTTGATCGGGGATGAGGGAAAGAGAAAATGCACACGGATTCTCGGGTCATCTGTACGGAGAGAGCGTAGCTGAATGATGCCTCGGCTCAAATTCAGGCTGCATTTCCCTACTGATAACTGCACTGGCAGTGATGCTAAGAGCGGACACTGGACACTTACCACTTGTCGACACGCGCTGTCTCACTTACAACCTTTAAGGGAGGTGTTGTTATTATTCTCATTTTGCTAAAAGAAAAAAAATGAGGCTATAAGACGTTAAATAACTTGCCCAAGGTGACACACTAGTAAATGGCACACTGAAGTCAAGTCACTGCGACTCCCGAGCCCATGTTCTTGACTGTGCTGTGCTGCCTTTCTGCTCTTGTTTGTGTCTGGAGAGCCAGTGCTGTCAGAGGAGAAGTGAGAGGCGACGCCATGGCTGTTACTCCTCAGACAATTTTAATTCCACCGCATGTCTGTGTCCCTTCCCGCCCTCCGCGACCCTCAGCTGGCCTGCAGTACGTCTTCCAGGGCTCCTCTCTCCAAATCCCTCTCTTTGGCCTCTTTCCTATCAAAACCCTAAATAATGGTTGGACTGAAAAGCACGTCCACGGTCGACGACCTTGGACAGCTCCACTCTCTTTCCATCCGCCCCAAGCAGGATCGCAGGAGGAGATAATCCCACAGAAGCTTCCTTCCGTGGATCAGGTCTAGCAACAACTGGCGTGTGCACACAGCTCGCCCAGCACCCCGCTCTCACGCGCGCACGCCACACATGGGCAGCCGCACAAACCACGCCAGGCGGGACCATCACCCCACTCTACAGATGACACAACTGAAGGCCAGAAATCCGGTAAAGTTGGGAGTTGAGCCAGATCTAGTTTTAAATCCCTCTGTTTTCTACAAAATGATGGCAGCCTCTCCTGAGAATCCGAGGCTGCCCAGGTCACGCCATCCTAAAGAGACGGTCGGCCTCACCTGGGATATTGAGCTCCAGCGCCAGCTTGGCCACAAGTCACGAGGTTAAGTGTGCCTGGCCAGCAGCGGTTTCCACGAGAGCCCACGGTTACGTCGGCTGTGGGACTGCTCTTCTCCCAGCATGCAGGCCACATTATTTTGGCTTTCTTTGCTGTGTATGTCTTTTGCTAAACATCATCTTAACATAAAGGGACATATAAGGTCTCAGGTGTCAACATAAAGTTTATCAACAAGTCTAAACAGAAATATGCATCTATAAATCCGGAGCATAAAGAGCAGTGATGTGTGAGTCAAAACATCTGGATCGTGGCCCAGGTCACCCAGTGAATTCTAGGACCCTCTGGGAAGATTGCCTGTGTCCTCCAAGCCTCAGTTTCCACAAAGGAAACAACAACGATGGGCTAGGGGACAGCTAGCTGGAGCCCACCCAGCATTAACAACTCGGGGCTTTTAGGACCCTTGGCCCTCCTGACCCTTGGCCCTCCTGACCCTGACCGGAGCAGGGCAAACACACTTGTACTTCAGAAGACCAGGGTGTTTCCCTCCTAGGGTGGCCAAGCACAAAGGTACGTGCACGAAGGTGTCCAAGGAAGAGGAGGGGGCGCGGGGCTGAGCGAGCGGGAGTGGTCCTGACCGAGGAGTGGAAATGCCCGGACCCCGCTGGGAAGAGCCCTGAGCGCCCAGCTGAGGTGCTGCTGCATCTCCGTGTGTGGTCCACACTCTGGGCACACTTTTTCTGCCATGGAACCTGCTTCAAATAAGCTGAGCAGGATCAATTCATCCAGACAACATGTAGTAAGCCCTTCTGCTTCCAGACATGTGATAAGAACTGAAAATAAAAGATAAAGTAAGATTCTGTTCTTAAAGAGCTTGCAGTTTATCAGAGGGACAAGTAACAAGACGATGTGAGATTTCCGCGGAGGTGTAAAGGGGCAGATGCGGAAAAGGCGAGGGAACGAAAGCCGACCCTCTGTGAGGGTTCTTTCCCCACCAAAGTGTACGTATGTGATGCTCTTTCCACGCGGACATCACACTGTCCAGGGCATTTTTTCCAGATCGGATTGTCCTCGTTTGCCTTCCCAGGGTTGCAAACACTGGATCTGAAATCCACTGTTCCTTTCTACGTGGCTTGGCAGGCATGCTATTTTACACCAACTCACACTGTTCTTTAACCCTGTGATGTGTGGTGACTCCCAGGTCCCCAATTACAGAAAAACCTCCTTGAAGGCAGGATCAAGACACACATTTATTTTGTTTATTCAACGATACCTAAGCCAATATCAAGCACATCAAAAGTTAGTCACTGAATATTCCAGTCCTGCCCCCATCCTGGCAGGAGGCAGGCTCCGCTTCCCTGCCCTGCTGAAACCTGGGTGGCCCTGGGAGGGGCCTTCACTGAAGAAACAGAGCAGCGCACCTGGCAGAGGCTCAGGGAGCCACTGAAGAGTTTCAGCCACTCTGTTTTTCTCTGTGGCTCGTGTCAGGTGACAGCTGCTTCTCAGCCTGGGTCTCAGAGTGCCTGTGCCACCGCGGAACAAAGCCCCTGCCAGCCCGCACTGCTGGCCTTGTGTGAGCACGAAGTGTTGAGTCGAGCCTCGGAGGTTTAGCTGTTGTCACCGCGGCACAGCCTGGGGCCACCGCCCTCCCGACTGGCGCAGAAGTGCTCACGCATGCTTGCCGATCTCTGCGCTGACGTCTCAATCGCAGCTCGTCGGTAAGAAGTAAGTAGAGTAGGTTGGCAGTCGCCCAGGAAAAGGCTACTTCCACTGGAAACATTTTTTGCTAACTCTTTTAACGTTCTGCTGTTCATGTTTCTAGAACAGCACCACTCAAAGCCTTGACATTCCATGTCAGCATTTCTTCCACTTTGAGGCCTTTTCACCATAGCAGGGAATGTCTCCGTCTTTGCCTGCAGGATTTTATAGTCAGAATAAGAAATGGAATGCATAGTCCTGGAACAGGCCAGAGAACTTTTAAAAATAGTTAAAATGAGAGATTATCTGAAAGAGTGTGCAAAGATTGGAAAGGAGAAGTCCAATAGAGAGAGAGCTTCGCAGGGATTGCTGTCGGAAACCACTGGGAAGCTTCAGCACACGGAGAAGGCTGCAGGGGCTTGGCCTCTGGCGTCAACCAAACCTGGGCTTGGATTGCAGCTTTCTCACCCAACTGCGGGCGACCAAACAAGTTACTGACCTCTCCAATCAACCCAGTTTCCTCAACTGTCAAACAAGGGTAAGACTAGAACTCAGCTCTTAGAGTTATTGAGGACGTAAGAAGATAATGTTCAAATAACATTTATTGGGCGTCGGGCAGATGGGAGGGGGAGAGGGGATGTGCATACACACATAGTGAGTGTGGTGCACACCGTCTGGGGGGTGGACACGCTTGAAGTTCTGACTCAAGGCAGGGGCAAGGGCAATATACGTAACCTAAACATTTGTACTCCCATAATATGCTGAAATTTTAAAAAAGAAAAAAAGAAGATAATGTTCTTTTATAAGAAGGAAGCATTTTTATATTATGTGCTTTAAAAAAGAGTCTTAAATATAAACAAGCGAGATTGTTTTCTAGTGCACTTAGTACAGTAACTGCAACACAGCGAGTGTTCAAAAAACGATAACTCTAAGACAGTAAAAGGATATGGAACATTCACTAAAGGGCCATGGAAAATAAAAGAGAGCTCTGCCTGGGGTCAGCTTCCAGGAAACTCTAGAACTCTTGCCCAGAGCACAAGGATGGGGCCCTGGCCCTCACACAGGCAATGACTCTTTTTCCAGGTCTCAGAACCACCTAACCTCCAGCCTGGTAAAAGTACTCTCTGGAAACTGCTTGAAAAGGCCTTGGGAAGCCAGGGAGACCATGAAGAAAGAGACATCCAATGACATGAGACCATCATTCTTCCTGAGCTGATTTCCAGGACTTTCCGGAAAACTGGAGGTGACTGGCCTTTGCTCTGACTTCGAGACCTTGACAAGCAAGGGCATAGAAGGTTACCTGTCACCTTCACCTGGGCAGCCTCTGCGTCCTTCCATTCCCACTAAGCGTGGCCAGGAAACAGCAGTGAAGAAGAAAAGCGCAGTTTGAGGTTTCCCACCTCCCTTTCCCGGCCTTCTCCCTTACCAGGCGGTTTTTCCTGTACCCAATGCTCTCTTGAAGTTCTGCACCTGGGAAAGTTATTCCCCCTAGCAGAGTGGAGAATACTAAAGACTTGGAGTTAAAAGGCAGACATCTGAGCCTGAATGCTGTCACATGCCAGCCCTTTTTAAACTAATTGTCCCAAAGCCTCAGTTTCCTGGAAATAGTAATAACCACCTCACAGTATAGAAATTATTTTATTATGCTACAATAGTAACAGATTTGGATTCGATTTGAACAACAGAGAAAAAAGGACTAGTTTCTGCCCCTCTAGGTGCAGTGAAATTTTTTCAATTGGATAAAATTCCCTAATGTGTTCAGCCCATTCATTCTTCCATCCATCCCCCCCTCAATAAAGTTATTCTGTGCTTACTATTGTGCTAAACAGTGCTAAGTGACGAGAGCAGAAAGAGAATTCAGACATGGTCTGCAGCCCTGAGAGCTCACAGTGCAGGAAGGCGCGGCACGCGGAAGCAGACGAGGTGGTGACGCAGGCGGTCACTGCAGTCCTGCGTGCAGGCCGCCAGGGCGTCGGCAGAGCCGTGGGGGGGCTTCCTGGGGAAGGAAAGGTCTGGCCTGAGTTTGAAAGGAAGGCTGAGAGTGAAACAGGTAAAAGAAGCAGAGAGAAAGGAAGGCAAGGATGGGTGAGAGGAGAAAAGCTTAATTCAGGCAAACAGAGGCAAGAAAGTGAAGTGAGCAAAGAAAACGGAACTTCCGGTGTTTCTGGAACATCAGGAGCTGGAAAATGATGAAAAATACAGACTTTCCTAGCACCCGGCAGTCCTCATTTTAGAAAGGAAGCTGTGAGATGAACCTCTCCTCCTGGAACATCCACCCGTCCCCGTCCTCCCCAGATTCCCAGGCATATTTAATTCATGCTGGAAATGGAAGGAAAAATAAGATGTGATCATCAAAATGTTCAAAGCTCCCTCCAAGTCTCTCTCTCTCCCATTTTCTGTCCCTTCTGGGAGCACCAACCCCCCAATGGTAGGAAGCACTTGTCTAAAAATAGCCTTTCTAAAAGACCCAATCTTTTCTGAGTTTCATAAAACATCTGCTGAACAGTTTCCTATAACTGTTTTTGGCCATTAAATCAAAGCCGGCAAAAACAATGTTCTGTTTCTGCCTTTAAAGCAAAGAACTGCCACCAGGCCTTCCTCTCAGACCCAGACGACAATGGGGCCAGAAATAGCCACGGGGGCTTTGAAACACCTTAAGGCCGAGTCCAAACAGAGAGTGACTAGTGTCTTGTTTTTCTCTTTTTAAAGAGGGTGTTCACCTCTTAACTACAGAAAAGAAACTTAGATAAACCAAACCTCCAGGGAGCGGCTATGCTACTCCATGCAAATTACCACCTGCAGTGGTGGGGCCCTGTGGTTTGTGCAGCTCAGGGCTGGCAGGGACCAGAGACCAGTAAATGTCTCATCCTGGGCTGGCAGGGACAGCCACGCATGTGGAGCCGAGTGTGGGGCGGGTTGGCATCTGGCTGTGTGGTTGTACCTGTCGTACGTTACGTCTGTGCTGATCGCTGGGCTGCAACTCGTCCATGTGGCACAGAACGTGGGAGTTCGCAGCAACCCGTGATAGTTCACACAGCACAGCACAAACTCACAGAAGTAAGAATTAAAGATCTCGAAGGTTCTGCCCAAATAGCCAGGCGTCCTTGGCAAGACACTTTATCTCTCTGACTCTCTGCTGTCTCACCTCTGAGCTGCCGCTGTGCTAATGTGAACAAGCATTGGTGCAAAAACTACAGGGCCTCGAGGACGATAGGAGGATGAGGAAGCCAGGGCCTGGTGTGACACGGACTGGGAGACTGCCCAGGGCCACCGTGCCCAGGCCCCAAGTGCAGCTCCATGCTGGAGTCTGCTGAGGGGCCAGTGTGGGGCAGAGCCCAGCCTCGCATCGGTGGTAGTGCTGGAGCTGAGACCTCCATCCATGTGTACACATGAAACTGGATCCAGCCCCCCAGGGGAAAGAGGTTATAGAATGCCTTCTTTCCCTGGGACTTGGGGATTAGACCAGAAAATCGAGGCAACCTCTTGGTGCCAAGAAGTAAGAGATCAGCACAATAGGTGAGGGGACAAGTGACTCTGAGATTACAGTGCACAAAAGGTTCATCCGTGGAGTATGTCTACTGGCACATGCTTTTAGCCCCAAGACTTCATATTGACTTAAAGTGGGTAACAGGGCCAAAGTCCCACATACTTGATGCCATTGTCAGGGCTGGCTCATAGTGATGGGCCCAGGCACACATGTGAGCAGGTGGGGGTGAGGCAGCCACCGGCAGGGGTTGGACAGAGGCTGGACTTAGTGAGTGGAACCCCCTCTCTGCATCCGTGTGTCATTTCTCGACTGGTACAACACGGCCCTCCTCCAGTTTTTGGTGGAAACTGGTTTCCATGTTCCATACCCATCAGAATTTGTGATTGGATCTGAAGACAATGGAGGCTGGTCCATCTCATCTGTGGACACAGTTAGGTAGAAACCAGGTCTGTAACTTTAAGGGCAGAAGCAGAAGTGGGCATGGATGTGTCCTTGTCACTGGGAGCTTGCCCTGAACATAGCCAAGTGATGGTCACGCCAGAAGAGAGGCCAGCTAGTTTTCTTTCTTTTTTCTTTCCTACCTCCCCCTTCCCTCTGCTTTTTCTTTCTTTCCTCCCTCCCTTCCTATTCCTTTCCCTGCTTTCTTCCCTCCTTCTTCCCTCCCTCCTTGCTTCCTTTCCCTCTTTCTCCTCTCTCCCTCTCTCTCTCTCTTTCAGTAGATGCCAATTTTTATTAGTAGCATTCTGAGAAGAGTTTGATTAAGAAAGATATAGATGGATACTTTACTCCAAACAATGAAGCCAAAAGCCAGTTAAGGTGAAGAAAAAAATCCTAACACAGTTGTAAAACCTCCACCTAACGCTGCTGCCGCCAGGACACATGGTGCAAATTTGCTTGAAAATGCACCATCCAGGAGACAGATGCAACATCCGAGCAAATGATGCAAAGCCTGCCAACATTTTAGCTTGTTTGTGAAATTATTTCTGCATACTTGTCACTTTTTGAAGAAAAACACCATGTCTATTTACAGATCTATATTTATTTGATAGAATAGCGACCGCATTGAATGGGCTGCTTTAGGGATAACCTGTTGCGAATTAACCAGTGTGTGGGGGGAGGGGAGCGCGTGTGCTCTTGCACTAGGTTGAGACGCAGAAATGAACAGCTCTGTGTGCTCACAGCTCCTGAGCCCCTAGCCCAAAGGCCTGCCCCGTGCTCTTCCCCAAGGCCCACGTGTGTGACGTGCCACAGAGCGAAGTGTTCCTGCTCCCAGTGAGGCGAGAGCTCAGCCAGGAAGAGCAAAGGAGCGTGAGGTCAGATGGGCCAAAAGCGTTGGGGGGAAAACTTCATAGACAATAATTTTTTAAAATGAGTCCATTTAATCTGCCATCTGGCTCTCCTCCCACCTACTGTGGGAGAAACAAAGCAGCCCCTAGTTCCCAAGCATCAGGCCTGATGAAAACTCGTTACCAACACGTTTAGGTAAGAGTCTGGGTTTGCCCAGCTTCTAAACCCAGGTGCCCAGCCCAGGCCCGGTGCTTGGCACAGCCTCTGCGTGGCAGCGAGCGCTGGAGTGGCTGCCGTGCGCAGCGGGCTAGCGTGGAGCGTCCCCCACGCCCAGGAACCCCAGCAGTCAGGCCCAGCCTCTCCCACAAGGCCCCGCCTCTGCTCTTGCTGCGCTGTGGGCTATGCAGCCGAGCAGCAGCATAGCTGGGTCTGGCTCTGGACTCTGGGCACAGTGCTCGTCTCCTCCTGTCATTCCTTGTTAGCAGGGTCAGGGCACTTTGCAGTTGGCTTGGGAGTGCAGCCCCTGGGTGCTCCCCGACCGCTTTTAGGGAACCCTCTTTTTCACTTCCTCCTCACCATGCCCCTCCTGTAGAAAAGACCAGTCCCTTCTTTGCAGAAGGCTGATGTGACCAAGACACCTGCTGTAGGTGGGAAGGAAAGGTGAGGACAGTTGAGTCTTCCCAGCTGTGCCCAAGGTGGGCTCACGCAGCTGAGCGAGGCTGTGGCAGCGGTCCCTGTTCGGCGGGGCTGGACAGCGTGGACCCCCCACTCAGAGGTGGCTCAGGTGGCTGCGTATGCCGTGCAGCATTCAAAGTCACCAAGGCCTGTGCTCTGTGCACAAAGAGGCAGGGCTTTGGGCCCGTTGTTCTCTTGGAAGCAATGGATGCCGGAGGGCTGAGAGGGCAGCAGGCAGTCTGGGACCTCACCGCAATGGGCACTGGGGCCTCAGACCAGCATTCTTGAGAATAAGGAACCCTGGCGGGTAGAGAAGGAGTCTTTATGGCAGCGTTTACCCGACTGGGCTCAGGTCCCGAGGTAACAAGAGGAGGCAGCCGCGGACGGCCCCCGCAGAGGGAGGCAGCTGCCTGCGCCGCACTGCATTGGAGAGAGAACACGGATTGTCATGCTTGTGCGCACACGGACACTCGCCACTCGCACACGCCCAGTCACAGCTCTAGGCTGCCTCCTCCGCCCTGCCTGTGTCTGTGGACAGTCTGCTCTGCCTCCCTGAGCCTCAGATTCCCTCAAAAACCAAAACTCGGTGGTGTTAATACTTACTGCACAGATGGCTGTGAGCCCCAGATAACAGCACACAAGCGCTGCCATTTACTCGGTAAACCCTTACTTAGCATCTGTCCCCGTGGGCCTACACCAGGTACTAGGGACACCCTAGAGAACAAAGTGGCTGCAGCTGGGGGAAGAGGGACAGCAAACATGTGAGCACACGGGTAAACGTGCATGTGCGAATGGTGACAGTAACCGAAGGATGGGAGGGAGCGATGAGGGGAGGGGCCTGCCCTACTGGGACGGTCCCTAAGTAAGTGACACTCAGGCTACAACTCAAGGGTGAGAAGAGGACGGCTGTCAAAGTGGCAATGCTGTGGCCATGACGGAGCACCTGTTGTGTGTCACCAGGTTCTTGGGACTCAAAGTGGAGTGAGCAACCCGGTGAGAGGACACAGACAAGAAAGAGCGTGAAATGATGCCGGGACAAGGACAACAGCAGGAGCCGGAGCCGGCTGGGGAGGGCGGGCGGGGCGTGTGATGCTGCTATACACGAAGTGCCAGCAGGGCCCATCGAGGAGTTGGCGTTTTAGAAAAGACGTGAAGACAGTGTGAGAAGAAGAGAACCATGATCTGTCCACGCCAGCTTCTTCCGTGGGGCAAACAGCGACGGGAACAAGAATGGAAGCGGGACAGCCCCGAGCCTGGGAGGAAGCCGGGCAGAACTCCACGGGGGGCCACAGTGGCTCAGCCCAGGAGGGTGGCAACGAGGGCACAAGCAACAGCTGGGTGCCGGAAGCACGGCACGGCGGATGGGGGTGTGGGAACGCAAGACTTGGGCAGAGCCC
This sequence comes from Cheirogaleus medius, assembly GCA_008086735.1. Lineage (NCBI taxonomy): Eukaryota > Metazoa > Chordata > Mammalia > Primates > Cheirogaleidae > Cheirogaleus > Cheirogaleus medius. The sequence goes on along the minus strand of VBSM01000335.1, from coordinate 1,025,443 downwards.
CAGGGATGGCGCCTCGGGAGCCCTGTGCGTGGAAGGGAAGTGGAGGAGCAGAGAGGACTGCAAGGAGCAGGTGTGTGGTGCAGACCTGCGTCCGGGTGTGGCCTGTGAATTCCAAGACATGGATTCTGTGTGTTCTGTGTGTGTGTCGAGAGTGAGAAGGGGGCTTGGGCCGCAGTTCATAGGCGCCTTCCGAAGCTTGCAGAGAAGGGAACAAAGGACAGAGAGCCACGCATGCCCCAAAGGCTGAGAAGACAAGGAGCTGGTGGAAGGGACTAGGCACAGACCAAAGAAGTGAGAGGGAAGCAAAATAGAATGGGGCCCCAAAGGCAGGGTTAGGAAGCCCAGAGAGGAGGAGAGAGCAGCTGTGTCACATGCCACCAAGGCAAAAAAACAAAAAGAGCCCTGACCATCGGCGTCCTCGCTGGAGAGTGATCTAAAGCTGCCCAAAGGCTTCACACTGCAGAGAGCTCCTGTGTGGGCAGCACCCTGGCGCACCCAGCATGAGTGTCCCGCCTGGAACCTCTCCTTGGGACAGAGCAACAAAGGCTGGGACACTGTCTACAGACAGGCCAGCCAGCCCCAACCTGTGGGTCACGAGTGCATTCCTGTAAGGGACCTGTCTGGCCTCAATAAGCAAAATCAAACCCTGAGAGAAGAGGGTCATAGCATCAGCATTTTGCAAACATGGTGTGGGGAGCAGAGATGAGGGACACTTCCCGAACAATCTGGAAAATTTCCTCCCGATCTCTATACATCTCTTGTTCAAAGTTGCAGGAGCGAGGGCAGCTGGACGTGGACAGGAGGCCCTGCTTTGGCCCTAGGACAGCATCGGCTGTGATTGGGGACGCGGCGGGAACATACACAGGGAAGCCCCGTGTGCAGGTCCTGGAGCACCTTCCCTTCCCTGCTCAAGAGCGTTTAGGGACAGGAAGGCCCAGGGCCGGGCCGGAGAGGAAGGCCAAAGACCTGGTCTGCGTGCACTGATACGTGATTCTACAAGACAGGCAGAAGGAATCCAGACAGAGATCTGAGAGCATCCAGATGCTCTCACCGCGGGCCAGTTCCTGCTCAAGACAGGCTTCAGTGTGTGCCCCAGCTCCTGGGCAGAGGGCCCGACTGCCGGCCTCCCACTCCCAGCACAGACCCAGGCCCCCTTGGCAGGGGAGGGACTGTGTCTGCAACTCCATCAACCCAACCCTGGCTGCCTCTTTTCTGCAACCCAAACACCTGACCCAGGCCCAGCACAGTTTGCAGAACTGAATGTGAGGTGCTCGGGACATGCTCAGTGATTTAAAGGAGGCATATGTGTAGGGCACTGTGCCAGGGACTTTAGATACTTCAGTAAATTTAATCCGCACACAGGAACAATACACAAAGTAATTATTATTTTGTCTCCATTTGACAAAGGAGAAAATAAGGCTCGGAACAATGAAGTAACCTTCCCAAGGTTGCGCAGCAAAGGCACGGCCGCGCTGTAGCTCCCATCCAGCCCGTGCCGGTTCCACAGCAGACCTGGGCCTGCGACACAGTCAGCCACTGAGCTGAGCGTCCCTGATACCTGGGGAGAGAGACAACACGCAAACATTCAATGCAGTTGTCCTTCTGCTAAATAAAGCATTTTACAGCAAGACAGAGAGAGGTGGGCTCTACCAAAGCTATGCACCACTTAGCAAAAAGCAGAGCCCAGATGCTTCCGGGTGCCCCTTTCCTGCGCCCTCCTTCTCCAGAAAAGGAAAAGTAAATTGACAGAACAAAGAAGCACAGGACAAAAGCGGGGAAGAATGAAGTGACAGCCACAAAACTCTGGCAAATCAACTTGACCCTTATCCGAAAGGCGACAACCGAAACAAAGTCTCTCCACGTGCCTGGGGGAGACCCCCCGGGGAGGGGCTCCCCGTCCCACCTGGAGACCACTTGTCCTGCCAGGCAGGGGTGGAAGCCCAAGGAGGTGAGGAGAGGCACAGAGGTGGAGGAGAGAGGGACAGAGAGATGGTGAGTGAAGGCAGAGCGGGAGAGCGAGAGAGCCAGCCGATCTGGAGAGCAGGCACACCCACCTGTAAGGGCTCTTCCAACCGTCCACATCTCTGAGATCTGGTGGCTTTTGGGGTAGAGTGAGTCAGAACCAGGACTCCAGGGCTTTCGCTGGAAAAAGCCAATGTACAAGAAAAACAAAGCCCTAGGTTTTAAAATCTTTTGATAGATAGAAACCACAGACAGGCAAGGACCAGGAGGGAAAGAACTTAGAGAGAAGAAAGTAGGGATAAGAATAAATGAGAGTGGATCAGAGATAAATAAAAAAAGAAAAGTCCATCTGGGCGCAGGGCTCACACCTGTATCCCCAGCCCTTTGGGAGGCCAAGGCAGGAGAGTCACTTGAGCCCAGGAATTTGAGTTCTGCTCACGCCACTGCACTCCAGCCTGGGTGACAGAGTGAGACTCTGTGTCACAAAATGAAAAAAGAAAAGCCATTGCAAGACAGAAGAAAAACCGGCAGGGCAGAGATGGGAAGCGAGGTGACCCGTAACCCAGCCGTACTCCTGTCCTCGGCCTCCTGCTCCCAGCAGCAACAGGTTTCTCCAGCCTGGAGCCTGGTTGCCTCATTCCTAGCCACACATCCACCGGTAATCCATGGACTGGTCTGTGGACCTCTTCCGTGTCCGAGTTCCACCAGACTGCGTGCTCTATGAGGAAATAGGCTTGTCTTATGCCCTGGTGGGCACTCAGGGCCGTTGGTGGGGTGGATACACGGATGGACGGAGGCGTGCATGGGCTCTCCGCCCAGTGTGCCTGACCTTCCACAGGCCTCTCTCTGGGCTCTGAGCTCCTGTGGGGGACTGCTCCTCCTCTCTCCTGAATTCCAGCTATGCCACCACATCCGTCCCAAAGATGATATACACAATGTCGGCAGAGGCATTTTCCTTGTGTTCCGTTGCCTCCAATCTGAGCCAGGGTTGCAGGAGGTGGGGGTGGAGAAGGGACCCTGCTATGGATGTTAGAGGAGTAGAGAATTTTAGCCAGAGACCGCTTTTTTATTGCAGAGAATGGGAGAAAATGCAGTGTGACAGGAAAGCCTTTTGCAAGCTTGACTCAACACGAAGTGAAAGGCAACACTGGAAAGTGAAGTCGAGATGCCAGCAGTATGTTTGGAAGGCAGGATTCTTGTGTCCTGTGCCAACTGGCCCCTAACTCCCAAGTCAAGTACAATGTCCATCTACTGCAGTTTTTCAACAGACCCATATTCTGCTCTGAGCCACACACAGTGGTACTCAGTGCTAAGGACAGGGCAGGAGAACAGGCAATGTAGACTGATGAGGTCCCTGTCCAGATGGAGCAAATGGCCTGTGGGGAAACGTGTGCTAACAAGGAGCTCACATGTGATTGCGAGTGTGACAAGCACTGTGGCAGGAAAGCACAGGATGCTCTGAGAGCGAACAGGGCCTCTGCCTCCGTGTGGGTGTCGGGGAAGGCATCCCCTGGGAGTGACTCTGAAGAGTGGGTGGGGGTAACCAGGCAGTGGCGGCGGTGGAGAAGGATAGCATGTACAAGGCCCTGCTGGGAAGAAGCCTGATTTGCCCGAAAGACACAGAGGCCGGCGTGGCTAAAGTGTAGCGATAAGAAGGTGCCCAGGCAGCTCCCCTGAGGATGGGAACACAGAAAGGCTGGAGACGTAAAGTTCCTCTTGCCATGGGGCCATGGCCCTGGGAGCTGAGAGTAGCCCAAATCAATAGGACTGAGGACGTGTAGAACCGAGGTGAGTGCTATAGAACCAGGCGCGGGCCCTGCTAGGGGCCGCTCAGCATTGGTAGCATGCAGAGAGCAGGGCTGTGTAAAACCTTAACTTCAGGCTTGTGTGCAGCCGACATGTCTCCTCCCAGGACACCTTTCCCGGCCTGCCTCCTGCTGTGCTAGGCTCCACCCCTCGCTCCCTCCCCTTCTGGGAGCCCCTTGTCCAGGGCACACCCTCCTTCCCTCTTCCCTCTCTCCCTCCTCTGTCCCCCAGTTCCTCCACGGCACCCCCACCCCACCCCCTCGCAGGGTCTTCTTGGACTGCATTTCAGGATTTATTTTTAGCACCTGTGCCATCCTGAGGATGTGAACAATGTTCCTGAGTCATGGCTTTGCAAGGAAGCAGGGGCAGACAGCTCCCTCTCCACCTCTGAAGATGGCTTATCAACCTCTCCAGACCTGCAGTGGGGAGAGCTTTATCTGCCAGTTCCTCTTCTGGGTGGACTTTTTCCCTTCTTCCCCACCCCCAGCTCAGCCTCCCACTACTCCAACCCAGGGAGCTTCAGTCGTACAAGCCAGCTGCTCCTGCTGGTCCCAGGGAAGCAAGCAGAGCTACATTCACTTGTGTCCACACCACATTCTCAGCAGAGTGGCTTTCAGGGAGAAGGAACCATGAGGGACCTCAGGTGTTCCTGCAACTGAAGACAGAGAGAAAGCCTGCTCAGAGAAGGAGCAAGGTGAAATTCATTCTAAAGAGCCCTGGATTTGGAGCCAGAGATTTGCTGGTCACCTTGAACAAATTACTTAATTCTACTCAAGGAGTATTTCCCAAATCCCTCCGCTATGCGAGGCTCCCACCTGGATGCTAGTTTCATCTGGGTAAAACGACTGATATAATGACAATGGTTGTTTCACCAAACAATTACCATGTGCAATGCAACATGCAAGACACTCAGAGACACTCTGACATTTTCCACAAGAAGAAACTGAATCTCAAATGGTCACTAGAGTCACATGATCAGTAAGGCAGGATTTAACGTCATTTTGGTGTCATCCAAATCACAGGCATGTCCACTTCACCACTCTCTCTCCCTGAGCTTCTTCCAGTCCAACCTTTACCTGCCCTCAATAGAAAAGAACAATCAAGTCTTGGAAATTTATCCACTTGCCAGGGACCCAGGCTGTGCATGTGAAATTCAGTGTTTCAGGAGTTCAGAGTGATGAGAGATTTGGAGGTCCTTCACCAGGCAGGTGCCCACATTCTGTTGGGCAATGGGGAAGAGCACCTCAGTCGGGAACAACCTGTGGGATATCTAAATGCAAAACACCCCCTGCTACCAATACCCCCAGATGGAGAGAAAGGAATCTGCCTGTGACATTGTCTCACCCAATTCCATCATCCAAATTTTAAAAGTAAATTCAACTGAATCTTGTGCTGTTGTGTCTAATGTGACAGGATTATTAATTGTAACATTGCAAAATTCAGTCTTAGAGACCCAGCTTCCTGGCCCCTTCCTGCATCCGGTCTCTCTCTGTCTCCCTGCCTTGCTCTCTCTCTTCTCTGCAGCAACTCCCTCCCGTGTCCATCCCCTACGCAGCTCTGGCTGCAGCGGGAGTGTCACTGCTTGCTCTGTAGATGCTTCGTGGTTTCCCAACAGAAAATATGAAATGATGTGTAAATTACATGGCTGGGGTGAGAGGTGGGAAAGGGAAAGAAGTTCTGAATCAATCTCAGACCAGCTTCTTCCAGATGGACATGCATAGTCCCGGGAGTGCTGCTCAGAGAGGGGCTGGTCTGCTGACCCTGATGCAAGTCCTGGGATCTGACTGGTCCCTGTAGGATATTAGTCACTCCATAAAACCTCTGGGCCAGTTTCCCAGGCTGCAGGGCCCTATAGGCAATTTCCCATAGGGTCCTGGAGCCTGAGAACCTATGCATCTCACTGCTCGGTGGTCGGTTCATGTTGCATCAGATGTGATTTTTCTTTTAAAACATGACTTCAGCAAATGTCCCAAGAAAATCTGTAAACGTTCTTAATTTCTCGCATGGCGGGAACACAAGGACCCAACCCACCATCCCTCCTCCTGGCCGAGAAGCGGTTCAGAACCTGGAGGCACCGGGAATCCTCTACTCAAGGAAATACCACATGTGTGTTTCCAAGAAGGGGAGTCCCAGAGACTGTCTTGGGGCAGATGAGGGGGCAGCAAAGAGCTGGGAGAAGAGAGTCAGGTCCCCAAGACCCCTCTGAGGGGAGCCCACCCAGCATGAGTTGCCCCCATTTCCCTTCCTTGGATTTGCGGGTCTTAGCTTAAGGTCCTCCCTCCCTCCCCAAAACTGGGCCCATCCTTGGATTCCTCTCAGCCTCCTCGCATCTGTCAGTAGCTGACAGTCAGATGGGGGAGGAGGAGGTCTTCAAGGTGGGGCAAGGGGACACATGTATTCATGTTTCATTCTGTCTGTCCATTGCAGAGGTCCCTCGTTTCCACAGAAAGGAGTTCTGGTTTAGAGTGGGAGAGTGATCAGAACAGAGGAGAAGACAGGAAGCGGAGGGAGTGTGGCCTCAGCAGCAGCAAGGAGGAGCGGGGTGGGCCAGCTGGACACCTGGTTATGCCATGTCACTCGACCCAAGGGTAGTAAGCTCAGGCTCAGCCTTCGAAAGTCAGGTCTTGTGAAGCCTGTCCTTACGTGGGTGTGAACACAGTCGGAGGTGACCTCCTGACTCTCTGAACATACTTTTCTTCCTGCTCTGGTCACTGGACATGTAAGTTCTTGCATCTGTGTGTTGATCTATCCCAGCAAAGAGCAATTGCTTAGGATAGAGCTGAAAAGGCAAAACTGGTATTTTTACAGTATTTGCATGCTTTTTTGCCCCAGAGACAGGGTATCACCCTGTCACCCAGGCTGGAGTGCTGTGGCATCATTATAACTCACTGCAGCCTTGAACTCCTGGACTCAAGCTATCCTCCCGCCTCAGCCTCCCAAAGTGCTGGAGTATAGGTGTGAGCCACTGTTCCTGGCCTTAGTATTTTCACTCTTGATGATGAAACATGAATGTATCACTTGGCTCTGAGGCAATAGGCAATAGGATCAACCAAGTAACACCCAGGAAACTTGCCTCTGAATCAAATGCTGAAGATCAGGGCAGAAGAGAAATCTAGAAGCCTACAATAGGACAAAAAGAAAATGACCAGGCGGTAGAGGGACCTAACTTGCCAAGTTTTAAACCAACTCTCTGAGGTCTAATGAGATGGAAATCTCAGGGTACTGGGACTGGTTTACCCTGGCCTGAGGTGACTTCCTGTTTTTGAAAAAAAGAGGTGGGTGGATGCTGAGAGACACTTTCTGGGCAGTCGGCTTTGCCAAAACAGTCCTCTCTCGACTGCGGCATCACTGGGCATAGATGGTGAGACAGGAGTATTCCCCAGACGAGGTGCTTTAGCATGGGGGGGGCAGGTTCTTAGGACAGGGGAAAATGCCAACACAGGGGCTGGCTCCCGGGCCGAAAAAGGGAGGTGACAGTCACTTGGCAAACTCATGGGTCACCAGCTTCTGGTGCCTTTTTTCAGCAGGAAACAAAGAAACCAGTGCTAAAAGGGGCTGGCTGAGAATCACAGAGACACATGCTAGCTGCCACTGCCATTCAGTCCTAGCAAGAGAGCTCCCAGCGCATGGTGGTGGCTCATTGGTGGGTGCCATGGACTAGGTGACGTTCAGTAGGGCAACAGCCCACACTGGATTTTCTGGGCAAGACTCGATTTCAAAGTGCCAGTCCAAACGTTGGCAGAAATAGAAGCTGGCTGTGAGGCCACGCGTCCTGTTTCAATAACAGAGCAAGGTCGTCACAACCACGGACAGCACGGGAGGTGTGAGGGGGCCTGGCTTGGCACCGGGTGCCCTGCTCTCGGGCCACTCCGCATCAGGCGGCGCACAGCCCGCCCGGCCCCGCCGGCCCTTCACCCAGCAGGCATCGTTTGGTGACTCGCAGCCACCCCCACACACCCCATGTGTTGTTCCTCCGCGGTGCCCCCCACCTTACCCTGAAACGCAGCAAAGCACTCTTGTGAGTCAATGTCAGAATCTATTATTCATGTTTTCCCAGCCCTAGCTTCTTATGAATAGGGACCGTGTCTTACAATCTGTAACTCCTTGGTGTCTTGTACACAGTAGGTACTTTCATAAACATGCACTGACAGATTGATTCCAGTGGGTTCTATCTCTGGATGAAAGAAAAGGAGTTAAAGACAGGACCCCAGAGGGCGGGAGGCCTCGACTGGGCGATGCTGAGCATCCCTGGGAACGCCCTGCCCTCAGGACCCCACCGTCGCCCTCACCTTGCCTGCCCCGGCCACAGCACGCTGTGCGTCCACAGTCGTCCTCCCCGCATGACTTCCACTTTCCTCTAACCCTCTGTTTGCAGAGCTGTCCCACCCTGCATTCAGGGTTACCTGCCTGCCACGTGGTTTCTGGGCTTTCCTGCACCCGAGTCTACCAGGCCCACTCACTCCTGCCCCCAGTTTAAGGGTCCAGAACCCCTGTTTTCATCTAGCAACGCGCACTAGCTACAACTCTCCTTCCCCAGGGGTGAATTTCTTTGATTAGGAAATCATACAAATCTGAGAGTGGGATAGGGAATATGAGTGGAAAAGAGTGGAAAAGTCCCAATCACCTCTCTTTTTTGTAATGCGTAACAATTGCAGGTGTTTATTGTGAACCGATTGCACCTGGTAGCCATTCTGAGGACGGCATGGTGACGTTCCCATTGCCGTCTCACAGCAGAAGATGAAGGCACAGGCAGCTGAGCTCTTGGTAAGCTGCTGGCCCAGTCCTCCTGGCCCTGTTTCCACATGGAGTCGCCGTGCAGTTGCTATGGAGATGGTCCCACAAAGCCCAGGATTTGGAACCATAGAGACCTGAAGATGAATTATGCCACTGCTAACAGTGTGACCTTGAAAAGTTTATTTACACTCACTAAGCCTCAGTCTTTCTCAGGTGAAAAGGAGAAGAAACATTTAACTCACAGGGTGTGTGTGTGATATTCAAACGAGATAGCAAACACAAAATGCCTGGTCTGTGTGTAGGCATTGCAGATGTTTGATAATGCAAAACCTAGCTTGCAAAACCTCTGTTTTTTTTTTTTTTTCTAGAATGCCAGGCACTGGCTAAGCAGAGGTTTCAAAACTAATACTATTAGCCACCAAAAAGGAGAAGAAAGAGGACAAAAAAGAAGAAGAAAAAGAACAATGAAAAGTAGTTAATTTATTGAACTAAATAATAATGGTAACAGTAAGTGGCCGTTATCTGGATGGATGGAAAGTCGTGAACCAGACCTTGATGCAGCAAGTTCTGCAATAGAGATGTGCTCGAGGGAAGGAGGGAGGCTCTTTGTAGAGGACAGCCTCACACAGTAACGTTTGAAATGGGCCTCTACGGGTGAGTAAGAGTCCAACAAGGAAGGGAAGAAGCATTCTAAGCAGAAGGATTCACACAGGCTAAGGCAGCACCCTCATGCCTGTGTGGCTGCAGTGTGGAGGCAGCGGTGGTGCGGGGAATGAGACTGAGAGGGCAGGAGAGGCCGGACCACCGAGGGCTCAGCTTGCCTGGCTGAGTAGTGGGACTTCGTCTCAGGGACCTCAGCGATTCCCAGCGGGGGGCGGGGGAGGGACATGACCAGATTTGCTTCAGAAGGAAGACTCAGGGGGCTGCTCGGGGGACACAGAAGACAGGAAATTGTGGTGAGGAGACAATTAGTAGCTACTCCAAACAGGAAAATCACATGGGTAGACTGCACCACATGGCAAAGGGCTGGAATCTTCAAAGCCAGAGGTGAACCCCAGAGTCACTAAAATCCAAAACAGGAGTTGGGTTCCTTAGCCCGGTCTGTTCCTCCAGCTCTGTGCAGGGATCACCAAAAGCCCTATCTCTGCTTCCCAGCTGCCTTCCAGTCCCAGAGATAAAGGTGAGTGATCCAAAGGAAAGGCCCCAAACCAAAGGGAATATTTATTTTAAGCAGTTTGACGTCTGTAGGAAGGGGAAAACCTCCAAGGCCTGAATGGGGAACCGTGATATTCACAGAGCCTGGCCATTGTGTAAAGAGAAAAATTCCTCAAGATTGTGTTTGTCCAAGAAATCAGACAGTTTATGGTCCCCAAGTCAAAACACTCAAGGATTGGAAGCCAGAGTTTCCTGGGCTGAGCCCAGTTACTAAATAAAAAGGAAAGGAAAGAGCAATTAGATGCCGTGAATTGTTGGTGAGCAGGTGGAGCTGGGCCAAGGCTCTAATCCAGCAGATGTGTGGGTTTGCCAGCCCCCACCCCACCCTCTGCCCCACTGCCCGCCCTGCCTGGCACAGTGAGGTCTGCCTGTGGCTCCAAACACGCCACTGCTCGGGACACCAGGGAGGCTGAGAGCCCAGCCAAGTCATGTAAACCAGCATACTTAGTGCTGGGCTCTTCCAGGAGATCAAAAGAAACCCCTCTGTCTTGCTAATTTGAGTAAAATCTTCGCTGGTGTCCTGCAAAGAATGACCAACAGCAGGAGCGTGCCAGTCCTTCATGCTTACAGGAAATGTTGAGGGGACGGGAAACTTTATCACCTACAGGGGAAGAGGACAAACAGGGAAAGCCACCCCAGTGAGAACAGCAGGGAAGAAAAGTGGAAGAGAGAGAGAGAAAAATATGGGGAGCCTGCCCTGTATGATCCGGGGCCTGTTCCCCTCTTTCCACACCCCCTGGCGCCTGTACCCAGTGCACGCAGCAGTCTCCTCGGCAGCTGGGCTGCAAGAACACCCTCATGGCCAGGTCTCGCATCAGGATCACCCTGGCCGAAACTCTGGGGGAAGAAATGGGGACAGTGATGAGGAAAGAGTGCTGCCTGACATTGCAATGCCCCGTCTGTGCTCCAAGTCACTGAATGTGACCTGTCTGAATAAGTTAGAATCCAGCTGCCTCCTGCCTAGGGAAAAAAAATACGCCAGGCCCCTCTGGGCAGGCCATATGTGTTTGGGGTTGCCCAGTGACCCTGGACACTGTTCAGATGTCTCCCACATGACCACACCTCCATGGCCTTCAGAGAAGTGCTCCCTCTGAACTAGGGTTGCTGATGGAGTGGCAAGGAATTGGGGGCTTGAAGATTCTCCAGGATTTAAGTCCTCAAGATTGGACTTGTGGACAGATCTCAAAAGGGCACAAGAATGTAAAGTTTGGCTCAGCATTCAGAGTCAAGACAAACTCAGAGGGAGGTGTGAAACGTCTTCTTAAAGATGAGGAGCAAAAACATTTCATAAACAAATGAAAAAGGAAAAACCCCAGCCAAAATCTGCAAACTATGAACTACATTTCTGTTTATTTCAAAAAAGCAGATGGACTTGACTTTTTTAAAATAAGTTAAACAATTAATTTTTTTAAATCCTTTTTAAGGAATGCTCCATTTCCACAACTGCCAGTAGAATTAGGTGTTTTCGGTGGTGCAGTCTGAGTCCTCCACCGCCGCAGGAGCGCTGCGAGAGCACCCTCCCTGCGCGGCAGAAACAGAACGTACTGTTAAACCACACTGATGCCATCAAAGTGTTTGTGGGGTGCAGAACTGATATTCGGCTCAGGCAGTCGGGCAGGGGAGAGGGCTGGGTGTTGTTCTGAAACTGGCACCAGGGAACCCTGCATCTAAACACATCTCATGTGCTTGAGGCTGGTCTCAGAACCCCAAGTCTGCCCGAGTCAAAGGGAAAGGGAGCACCTCGCCATCTCCCTGTTTTGCTCCCTGACTTTCCCTCTCTTGCTTCTTACTCCTAATTTTTTTTTCAGCAAAGAAAGTAGTTCTAACTAGATCACATGAAGACATTAGGGACTAAACTAGCCACCCCTCCTGGAAGTGTCTGTGTTCAACAGGGAGGAAGGATCCAGGCCAGGGCTCTGCAGAGGGGCAGTGAACGTGAAGCCAGGAAGGCCAGCACCGCCATGTGGGCACAGCACTGACAGGCTTTGTGTGTGCGCCTCTCACTCCCCCTCATTGGCCCTGATCACTTCTCAAAGGGCGAGGCAGGGGAAGGACTTACCAGCAGGGCCCTGGGAGTCCTGCAGGGGTGAGGAGAGACAGCCAATGAAGAATGAAGCTGACTGAATGTGATCCTCAGCCGCGTTGCTGCTCAGCAAAAGTTGAAGATCCAGTCATCGAAAGACCCCTGGGCTTACAGCAAAAGAGCTAGAACGTCAACATAGCCACTCTGGTAGCTGGGTGACATTTACATCACCTTACCCCTCAGCACACTATAAAACAGGGCTGAGCACAAGAGAAAGCTGGGGGAGCTGAAATGGAGGTGTCTTCATTTAGAGATGATCAGAAAACTTTTGCCAGGTGATTTCCAGAACTAGTGGGATGGGAGGTGTTCTCTTTCTGGCAGGGCAGCTCTCTTCCACGCTTAGTGTGTGCCTGAGGGGACAGACAGACAGACAGGCAGTGATCACACTACTATGCACCATTCACAGACAAAGGCTCAAGGGGCTTTGACAACCCTCCAAGAGCTCTGGCGGTGCAAGCCCAGCCTAGGACCACAGGGCTGCAGAGGCTAGCACTGGGGCCAGGCCAGAGGCCCTGTAGTGGACGTGGCAACGCCCCAGGTGGGCATCGGATGGCCACCGAGACAGGTAGGCTTTCTTGTTGAAAGCTTCCAGCGAAGCTGCCCAGTTTGGAAGCTCAGATTTGACAAATAAGCAAAAGAAAAATTAGTCCCAATTATTTTCCAGGGCGTCCATGCTTTGCTATTAGCATTAACCAGAGTCAAACGTTTGTTTTATTCTGTTGTTGGAGAAACAGGCTTTAAACACCCTTCTGACAAGGTTAAGGCTGCTGATTCTGAGAACGATATACTGCCCCCAAAGTTGTGTGTGCGTACCTTTGCTGGTTTTTTTGTTTTATTTTGTTTTAAGTTAGCTTTATAGTTTTCTTTTGTTTTTTAAAGTACAAGTACCTTGAACACAGAAAAGAAACAACACACATGCAATAACCTTGACTTCAGAAAAGTCCTCTCATTCTTGCAGGGAAGGAATTTTGTTTTTTGTAAGCTGTTCTGTCATAAGAACAAAAGTCTTAGCAGTTTGGATTTCAGCCTTGGAGCTTTTCTTTTCATCGTGTGTAATTTCCATTTGTGCTGAGGGCTTTGGGCCTAGAGCCTGGTGAGTACAGCTCAATGGCGCCCCCTGAAGGCCAACGGGGATGTACAGTGAAAGAGGTTACAGGGAGAACCCTCAGGCCCTCCCTACCTCACCCAAGGCAGGCTCAGAGCGCAGCAAAACCAAGGACCTGCGTTGTTGACTCAGCTCTGACACCAACAAGCAGTTCATGCATGTGCCCACATAGTCGAGAAGAGATTGGACTTTGTCACAAATCAGGCCACAGGCACAGACAAGTTACTTAACCTCTCTGACTCAGTTTCCCTTTCTACCTAATACAGGATACAAAGTAATATTTTTTTATTGCTTACTATATAGCAGGCTGTGTTTTAAGTGCTTAGCATGTGTTCACTCATTTCATCCTCACAGCACCCCTCTGGTTTGTGTGCTATTATTACCCACGGTGTACAAATGAGAAAACTAAGGCCCAGGGCGAGTCAGGAACCTTCACAGCTAATAATTGGAAAAATTAGGTTTGGACCTAGGTGGTGTGGCCCGGAGCCCGGATGCAACCACACAGCACACTGCCTCCCATATTTACCTGGCGGGGCTACTGTGAAGACTGGAAAGAGAAGTGTCAACTGCCTAGCCCTGAGACTGGCACAGAATAAATGCTCAAAAAATAGCAGTTATAACTAGGTCCCATTCTTGGTCGCCATGTCCATAAAGGTTACCATAGACGCAGGAGTCCGTGAACAGAGGTGACTAATGGGACGCTTACTGCACGTAAGGAAAATTGGTAACTCCTGCGTGTCTGGCTTACTTCACTGAGCAGCACGCCTTCCAGGCTCGTCCATGTTGTGGCATGTGGCGGGATTTCTTTCTTTTTAAAAATGGAGCAGTATTTCATTGTATGTATATACCACTTTCTCTTCAGTCATGTCAGTGGACATGTAGGCTGTTTCCACACCTTAGCTATTGTCAACAGTGCTGCAGTGGACATGAGAGTGCTAATATTTCTTTAAGATCCTGATTTCAATTCTCCCCTATAGAGCCCAGAAGTGGGACGCTGAATCACATGTCGCTTCTATTGCTAAGTTTTGAGGAACCGCCGTAGCGTTTTCCACAGCGGCTGTACCATCTTACACTCCCAACTCTGCAAGGGTTCCAAGTTTTCCACATCCTCACCAACGTTTGTTATCTTTTGGGGTTTGTTGACAACAGCCACCCTAACAAGTCTGAGATGATATCTCATTGTAAGGAAATGTGTTATGAAAAGGAAATGTCAAATTATTGCGTAAAGAAACCAGTACATGTAATAGTGTTTGGACACTTGGTATATTATATAAAAATATGTATGAATCCAAAAAAATCAGTTAATTCTTACTATAAATTCTTGGTATTCTTATTATTTATATCAACCTGTGACAAGAGAAGAAAAATTTAGCTCAGGAAGCACTTCCCCGTCGCATCTGTCACGCGCACGCGCACACAAACGTCGTGATGAGGAGACTCCTTTGCGTACTGTGCTTTAAAGAAAAGGACAGGTGAGCTGGGTGCAGGGGGCGAGAGGCCAGAAGTTGTCTTCTAGGGAGAGAAGGATCTTGAAACATACCTTCCAGAGAGAGGCCAAGTGCAGGGGCATTTCTTCCGAGAAGCCAGCGGTGCCGAGCGCAGGGAGCGAGCACGCGAGCCTGGCGGCGGCCGCGGAGCCTCAGCCCCGCGCCTGCAGAGACCCCTTCTGCCCAAGCGCCGGCGGTGCAGCGCAGCCAGCGGCCCGCGTCTCCCGAGATGCCGGGAGGAGGTGGGGGCCAGACCCACGCAGGGGCCTGGAAGCCCCTCCAGTGTCCGGCAAGTCCGAGCGCCGCTGTGCCCCTGCGAGCACCCCCGGACCCCTGCGTCGCTCGGCAAATTCCCAGGCTGCCGCTGGGCAGCGGGCACTGTGCCGGGAGCTGCTGGGCACGGGGCGGCACGCGCTGTCCTTGTTTCTGCGGGCCGCTCAGAGCCAGCTGCAGGAGAGAGCCGGGCACACGCGACTATAACAGGGGGAGGGGGAGAGGCGGGGGTCACACAGAGGGACAGGGACGCCACGCCGTCGTCGCAGGAGCTCCCAGAGCCAGCCCAGAAGAGGAGCTATTTGAGCAGGGTGGGACGGCCCCCTACATGGAGCAGGTGGGCAGAAAGGACAGTGGGAGCCGCAGGGGCGGGCACAGGGGGACATGCGGTGGGAGGTGGGGAGGCGAGGTCGGAAAGGGCCCCGCGTGCTCCGCGGAGAGTTTGCGGTTAGTTCGCCCTGGAGGCAGCGTGGCCTCTGGTTCTCCCAACGAGGAAGATGTACGGCTGACTGGGCTCCACCAGAATGCGCACACCTGGCCTGGGGTCGGAATGACACAGGGACAGTGACAGGTCAGGGGCCTCCCAAGGGGCTAGTTTTCTGTCTGAATGTCATTTATCTCTCTTTCCTGAGGACAAGAAGATGGCTTTATGACCAGAGAGGCTGGCTGTGGAGGCCTGTATTAATTTCTAACTGGAAGCCCAAGATCACTGCAAAGAAAAGCCCCTAGCACCCCACACCCCCACCGGATTTCTGAGGACTTTAGAATCCACCTCGGAGGTGGTTCGCGACAAAACAGGTAAAGGAAGCGGAAAAAACAAATAGGTTAAGAAAAGAGGCATTCCTAAATTCCCCTATAGGGCACACAAGGTTTTTAAGGCAGGTAAATCGCATCAGCCCAGCCACACTGGTGACCCTTGTGATGCAAGAAGTGCCAGCAGGGCCAGTAAAGAGCTGGCATGAGTCCCAGGCCTAGACGTTTAGCATCTCTCTGATCTTTAAATGTACACAAAAACAGTGGTATGACCCAAATGGAATCAGAAGCCGGAGTCCCAGTTCTGCCAGGGCCTGGCCATAGGGGCTCTGGCAAGGCTCTGTCCTGGAAAGCCACTGGGGCTGCCCTGGGCTCTGGGCTCAGCCTCCTGTCATCTGGGCAGCCCAGGTACATAGAAGAAGAGTGAAAAGTCCATTTGGCGAAAAGAACCAAAGGAAGGGATTGCTCTGCTAGTCCAGGAAGCAGCACCGTTGTCCTGAAACTGCTGTAGTTGCTGCAGTGATCTGGAACCTCACTGATGTCAGCTCCTGGAGCGCCTTCCCCTCCACAAGCTCAAAGCTCCTGTTACCATGCAGGGGCTGCAAGTTGGGTCATGTGACCCCTCCCTGGGTCCCCTCCCCTCTGGGCTCTTTCATAATCCCGGCTGCCTGAGGCCATGGACAGCTCTTTTTCTGTGAAGGAGCAGGAAATGGGGCTCCCTGAGATCCTGGAGGGATCCAGACTCAAAGCTTTCTGCCAGGCCAGGAAGAGGTAGAGTGTCTGTCTGTGAGGAGTTGAGTGGAGAGCAGGCCAGTGTAGACGAAGACCAATGAAACACGTGTCAGCAGGCAAGTGGACACAAGGAAAACATAATTCCTGACACTCTCACTTTTTTTTTCCATGAAATGGGAATAAGAAGAGTTGTCAGAATCAGGAATAGCAAAAGGCAGCTTGAAGGGAGGGCAGAAGGTTTGAACTAGACAGGGAGAGTCCTGGAAGAAGAGGCTGACCTAGTCCATGAGAAACTGAATTCTAACTGAGTTAAAAGACCATGAATTTTAGTTGTAAAATTGT
Source organism: Cheirogaleus medius (assembly GCA_008086735.1). Lineage (NCBI taxonomy): Eukaryota > Metazoa > Chordata > Mammalia > Primates > Cheirogaleidae > Cheirogaleus > Cheirogaleus medius. The sequence continues at coordinate 1,008,951 of VBSM01000335.1, read as the reverse complement.
AGTTTAAAAAAATCATAGTTTAAAAAACAGCCAACATGGTTGTGTGATTTGTTTTATCACTACTCTGCGTCCCAAGGTATAAGATCAAACACAATGACTTGTAGCAATGAGTCAGGCTTGGGGGTTCTTTGGGCATGTGTGAATTTATTCACTTAACAAATATTTATTGTTTTTGCAATGTACTACTCTAAATATACAGGGTGAACAAAATCAATACAGGCCCTGCTTTTATGGCACATATAATCTAGTGGCCCAAGGAAACCAAGGGTGCTGTTGATGGGAGTGTGGTCATAAGGCACAGGCATGGCAGGGGCAGGGGACCCAAGAAGGAAGTGGAGAGACCAATGGCCAGACGTATCTGTGAGATGAAAGTCCAGCCAGGGTAGGGGGAGCTCATAAGAAAACTGAAAGAGCAAGAGACCAGTCTTAGAGAACATCGTCTTTGCCGTGGGTAGCAGCCCTTGGTGAGGCCGGGATCCAGGCTATGCACAGGGCTGAAGGAGCAGAAATGCAGGGCCCTGGAGCAGGGGTGCGAACCATGGAGCGAGGTGGTGAGCACGGGCCATGTGCTGAGATATGAAGCTCTCCCAGGACCATGGCAGGAGTTAAGGTGGAGAGGAAGATTTTAAGACAGGTCCCAATTCTCAGCTCATGAGGGATCACAACCTGCAGTTTGCTAAAAGAAAGATAAGGAAGCGTAGTCGTTCACTGGATGACTATGGGCTACAATGGAATATGAACTTTTTCTTTATAAAACATCTGGAAAGAGTGGTGGGTGCTGAGAGAATATTCTTCTCCAGACCCCAGTGCACTGAGATCGAAAGATGCATAGCCTCCAGCAAGGAAGCTCATTTCCATTACAGCACGTAAGTGGAGGGAGTGGTGTGTTACACTGGGCTCTCCAGAGACACAGACACAACAGGATGGGGCTGGATTAATTTGAAGGAATTGGGTCCCAAGATTGTGGGGAATGGCCCTCACGATGGTCCAAGGAAGAAGTAATGTTGCAGTCTTGAGTCTGAAAGCAAGCTGGAGACAGAATTCCTTCTTCCTCTGGGGACCACAGTCTTTTCTCTTGAGGCCAGGCCACCTACTGATTGTACAACCCCCCCGACACACACATACATCCCAGTTATGGAGGGTAATCTGCTTTACCCACAGTCTACTGATTAAATGTTAATCACACCTCAGAAATACCTTCACAGCAACACCTAACCTGGAATTCCACCAAGTGCTGCGCACACAGCCTGGCCAAGTTGACACCTAAAATTCATCATCACAAGTGGTCTTCGTAATAGTAGAGGGTGGCAAAAAGCTTGACTGTAGATTCCTAGGCTGCAATGGCAAGACTTGGGAGGGGAAATAATAGCAAGAGGAGCCAGGTGTGACGCAGAGAGAAGAAGAAAGGTTGAGAGGACAAAAGGGAAAAGGAAATTGGCAGAGGGTGGGGAGAGGGTGCCCGTGTGCAGTGGCCAAGTGTCAGAGGCAGAGCAGCCGGGCTGAATGTATTAGAGTTGACCTCAAACACCTGAACTTTGGCATGAGTTATTTTGGTGCCAAAACTGAACGAGGATTCAAGACAAAATTTGGACTGGCCCTGGGGAAACAAAAAGGCCGTCATGGCTGCCCCTGTAATGTCTCTCCACTCTCTACCACCCTCTTACTCCTGGACTCGCTTCCAGATGCTCCGTCTCTGTGGGGAGCGGCGGGGGGCCAGAGCTGGGCAAGGCACGTGTCCAGGGCGTGGCACCTGCTGCCTGCGGGAGGGCTGTGCGCGCCGTCGCGCTCTGTGCTGCACAGAGCAGAACGAACCTGCCACCCAGCCCTGAGCTCGGTGGCTGATGCCGACAGTACTTTAGGAACAGCCATAAAAGACAACTGAACAAATTCTAAAACAGTGAATAGAACGAGCATCGTAGAAGCACATTCCGCTTTTGCCAGGAGCCGAGTTCAGAAATCGGCACGTTCCTGGTCCGCTTTCAGCGTCCACAACCGTGAGAGCCTGAACCATCAGCGTGGACTCTCGAAACTGCTGCCGGCACCACCCACCGGTGTTGATGCCTGCCTTCCCTGTGCCGGACACCGCGGCAAATCCGGGGCCCTTTTTTCTCTGGAAGTTCTCAGCGTGACACGTGACACATGGACCGGCGGCCGCGCGCCGTCGGGTCCCTGCAGCGTCGGTCCGGCCCGCCAGCCGCGCGGGGGAGCCGTCGGGCGCAGGGACTCGCCACACTAAACCCCTGCCTCCGTTTCCCTTCCTCCCACTGTTTCCCTGCAGGAAGCCGCTGAAATGCAAAAGTGAATCAATACCCGAGCTGCGCAGGAGCGGCCGAGAACCTGAGGGGCCGCGGGTCGTCCCTGCGCTCGGCCGCCCCGCCCAGGAGGCCCGCGGGAGGCGGTTCTCACTCTCGGGTGCCAAGAGCAGCGGCGCTGCCGACCCGGGATACATCCGCTTCTCACGTCCCGTCTCTCTGCGTCACTTTTCCACCCCCAGCCTCGCAGGGGCGCGGCGGCCTGCTGGCTCGGGCCGCATCCCCAGCGCTGGGTGGGGGCCTCCCTCCTAAAGGTCTACTGTTTCTTACCCGGAGCAGAACACACAGACTCATCTCAGCGCCCTCTCTCTCCAGGGTCCCTTGCCAGCCCCCGCCCTGGCCCGGGACAATCTGCGCGCTCCCTTGCTTCCCGCTGCCCTACAAAAGCTGGGTCTGGAGGAGGCAAAGGCTGGTGCGGGCAGCCCGAGGGGAGAGGCGGCTGCGGCAAACTGTACGGAATTCAACCACGTCGAAAACAGAGAAGGAAAATGAATCCTAATTAGTGGATTTGGGGTTTAATAACAATTCTGAATATGTGTCCCCTATTTGTCATATTTTCGCTGTGTTGGATCGCTTTGTTGACACAGCCACAGGCTGGAACGAGAGGCTCTCAGCAGGCTTTCTGTTCCCTCAGTTTACCCATAAGGATATAAAGGAAGGCATAAAGGGAAATCCAGAACTCCCTCAAAAATTGCCTCTCACCTCCTCCATGCTCTTGGTTTTAACATCCTCCTTTTCATTTCTTCATCCTTAAATCTTGCAACAAGCATTAATAAGAAAACTGAGTGCTCGTGATGATGTGCACACAGTGGAGATGTTTACCTAGTTTCGTCCTGTGGTTTCTGCTCTGACCCCTTCAGCAGCTCCCCCACCCTAAGACAGTGCCTGGACCCCTCAGCACGGCACACAGAGGCCTTTGGCACCTGTGGCCACGCCCTAGCACAAGCCAAGTCCCGCACGGGGGAGCGACGTCCCCTTCCCGGACCTCATTATGCTGCCCACAGACTTGGCCATGATCACTGTCCCACCAAGTCCACTTGGGAAATCTTGATTCACCCTTCAACTTCCTGCTCGAATATCCTGTGAAAACTTCACCAGGAAGGGTTTGACATGTCTCCAGCTCTCAAAACACGTTTTGCTGTACGTTGTGATTATTCGTTTGCTTTATCCTTCCCACTCCATGGAGCTCCTGTGGCAAGACCCAGCTTATGTTCATCTTTGAATGCCTAGATATGTAGAAATAGCATTGCCTGGCCATGACAGACACTTGCAATCCTTTATTTTTTAATAAATAGATGAATGAATGGAGAGAGAGGTAAATAATAGATATTGGCAGATGACAGGTATGATACATAGAGAAACTGAGGTTCTGGTGCATAACTTTCCTGTACAAGATTACAGGTGTCATCTTTCTGCACCCACCACCCCTTTGCTAATATCCTTTGTTCCAGTTCCAGATGGTTAAACCTCATGCCAACAAGGACTGTTGTATTCCATCATCCTCCAGCCCCTCAGATAATATTCCCTCACTCTTCACATCCCTTGGCTCCTACAAAAATCACACATCCTGGGCCTCATGGCCGCAGGACCCTTGACTGGGTTGGGATGGGAAGATGGCAGGGAAGGAATTCACACTGTGGTATCACTAATACTTAGCCCCTCTCATTTAGCATTTGGAATTTCAGCAAAGTCTTTATTGTCTTAACTCCAAGGAGTGAGGGTTGTGAAACATCAGCTCCTCTGCCAGGGGATATATTTGTAGAACAAAAGGGAGATTTTGAAGCTCTTTAATTACCCATGGATTTTATACTTCTTGTATCATGGCTCCAAAATAACTGCAGTATCCAAAGCCTAAGCAGACCCATGAAGGTCCTTGTCCCTAACAGAGACCCTTGAAGACTCAAGGTCTCTGAAATACTCATTTGGAATCTGCAGAGAAAGTCTGAGAAGTGGGGGCAAGTGGAGAACAGAGCAGAGAGATATGGGAAAAAAGGAAGGAAACGAGAAAAGAAAAGGAGGGAAAAAGAAGTCCCTTGGGAGTGTTCGATGCATTTGACGCTTCTCCTGCACATGCTTAATCCATGGGCAGAAAGTCTTTGCAGGATTGTGGGTTCTGATGCAAACAGGAAACTTGTGAGGAAGTCTCTAGAAGAGGAAGGAATGTTTCAGAAGATAAATGAACATTCTACAAACCCAGAGAGGGTGCTTGGTTGGGCACAAGCTAAGACAAACAGAACACCAAAGGATTCTCAGAACATAAAGAGCCTAGCAGACCAATGCCAATGGGGGCCCAGAGGCTGTAGTCTTTCCTGCTGCCACAAAGAACACTGAGACAATTGTCTACATGAATAAGCCCCCTCCCAATTGCTTTTTCCTTAAACACTTAACATTTTAGGCAAATGATATCTAATATCATTATAGCATATATGAATCAATTCCTCACCTCCCTCTATAAGCATAGACAGTCTCTATCACAGTGTCAGCTCCTCTCTGCTAGGAAACAATGTCTAACTGCCCAAGACTAGGGTAGGGGCCCCTCCTAGGTGCTCCCACAGATTCCAGGATTATGTCATAAAATAAACTGCCCCATAAGCACCTGATTGCTTATCTGAAATCCCTTCCTAGGGGATTTCACCCAGATAGGGCAGAGATGAGGCCCTGTTTCTTCTGACATCCGGAGCTAAGCACAATACCTGGCACATGCAGAGGCTGCAGATGCAGGCAGTCTGGCCGCACAGTCCAGGTTCTCAGCCACTATACAACACTGCCTCTCATAACTTCTAAAAACTTCCAATTCAACAAACAATTACTCTACACCAACTATTCAAGATCTGGAAATAGAGAAATATGAACAAGCCATGAATCCCTTTAAAAATTTGCAGGGACGCCTTATGTTAACCTGGGTCAGGACTACCCACAGCATTCATAAATTGAGTTGTTCTTTAACAATCTCCTTGGACAGTGCCAAGAGTATACTTCCCAATGCACTAGCAAAGAAGGCTCTGTGGACCTTACGTGCTACAGAGACCCCTCATCCATTCAGATTTTTACCACTATTTAAAAGTTTTGCTTTTTCCAACGTTGTGCTGAAATCACCCTTATCATAATACATTAATAGTATTAATATAATCCCCAAGTTACAGGAAGAAAACGATTCTACCATTTCAGGAATGCAAGAGTATACTAAAATGATTTGATATGGAAATTCCAAATAGATTTTCAATTTATAAAATCTTCTCTGATGCAGGTCCCCTCAGGCACTAAACTAACGGCACTGTGGTAGCTAAGCACTAAGCGACAGATCTGTCCTTAACATTTGCAGAGTCCAGGTCAAAAGCACAAATGGAGGCCAATGCAGCATATGTCTAACTATTTAAAAGTTTAAATCAAGCTAACAAATTGGTAAATAAATATGTTCTATCCTCGTTGATAAATAACCCTTTGCAATGACAGGATTCCATAAAGCACGTGTAATGTTATGGTCCTTACAGTGTTGAAGATGAGAAAAATATCAAAGACTGATAGAATTTAATTCTATTTTGAAGACTTGATTGTTTTCATAATGGACCAACAATGTTTGGGTGAGAATAAAATAAAGACAAATATAAATAATAAATTGTGATATATGTATTCCATAAACTCTATTTCTCATGCTTATGTTTTGGCCAAATCATTAACTATGTTGCTATAATCAGGCTTTTCACATAATTTATATCCTATTGAGAGTAGTAATTTAAGGATAAAATGTTACTGTACTCAAAGTGTAACCATTTTGAATATATATTATCAAAAACCTAAATTAAAGTGAATGTTAAAGGTGGATAGTAAAATTATTGTTCAAATATGCTTTCAGAATTATTTTTGTTTGAAAATACTCAAAATTATTTATTAGAATTAAAAGGACAAGTATAAATAATCAACAATAATATAAAATTTAAATTAAAACTGATTATAATAGCTAAAATTTTTATTTAATTTTTTTAAAATTTAGGTATTTTAAAATAATTTTATAAAAGGGAAACTAATAGGAATTCTAACATTCAATGTCTAATTCCATATGTAAAGAATAATTATCACACTTCATTTACGCATAGACCTTCATGTGCACAAACATAAGAGTAATGTGAATTATTCTGGCGGGAGGGGGGAGGAAGTGTAGAGTTACATAATGTGAGCCGTGCGTGCCACCTGGGGACTGGACTCACTTGAAGCTCTGGCACGTGGAGGGGGGAGGAGTGGTAGGGGCAATGTATGTAATCCTAACAATATTTATACCCCCATTATATGATGAAATAAAAAAAAAAGAACAACAACAAAAAAAGAGTAATGTGAATTATTCAACACTGCAAAATGTTCCTCAGGACCATGTGCAACTGTTACAAGTGCAAATGTGTGAGTTTCTCCTTAACCATACATCAAAACACTAAGACAAGCAAGAACATGGACTATACTTCTTCAGGCAGGTCTGTACTGCACTTACACCATCTGAGAGGGAGGACTTCAAAAGCTAATGACTGTGTCTTTTCTTTTGCCTAAAATCAGTCTTCTCCACTCGCACCCACTTGCCCTGTCTTGTGTTTGCAGCATCCCCAGGCCCACAGGGCGCGTGAACTCAGCGTACAGAATGGCCCTGGGACCTGCGTGGCACCAGTCATGAGAGCACATAGGTGTGAGGGAAAAAATAAGCTCCTTTTCTTTTCTTTCTAGAGAGTTTGCAACCTCACTTTCAATTTCTTCTTTTAACTCAGAGATAATCATGTCATAGGATTATTAATAATTTCCCAGGAAGTAAGTGTGCTGGATATATTTTATTATTTACTTTTAATTATAATGGATTATGATCTTGATGTAATCTTCCAAAAAACTATCTTCTTAATTTGTCAAGGATTTTAAGTACATGATTTATTTTTATAAATGTTCCTTGGATAGATGAAAAAGTATGTATTTTTTAATTAAAATATGAAATATGTATATATAATTGAATCTCATATATATCTATGTATATATATCTAATATATGTATAGATGTATAATTAAATTGCATTTGTTGAGGATATCCTTCAGTTTATCTATAACCCTACTTGTTTTTGTCTGTGTGATATTGCAAGTTCTGAGAAACATACATTGTAGTTTTCTCCTATAATTTCATTTTTTAAAAATTTTACCATTTTGATTTTTTGTTTGGCCTTACATATAAATGGTTTGATGGAATACATTTATATCTTATATATCTTCATAAATTCTGCTTTACACCTTTACATAACTGGTCTTCTTTTATTCTTTTGAATACCTTTAAATGTAAATTTTTATAAGATTAATTTTTCCCCTTTTACTTTCTTTTTGTTAGCATTTACCTGGTGTAATGCTTAGCTTATCCATCCCTTTTTTTATAGTCCCCAACTCCCAGGCCCTGGACTGGTACTGGTCCCTGGCCTGTTAGGAACTGGGCCTCACAGCAGGAGGCCCAGTGAGCTAAGCTTCATCTGTATTTATAGCTGTTCTCGATCACTTGTATCACCGCCTGAGCTCTGCCTTCTATCAGATCAGTGGTGGCATTAGATTCTCACAGGAGCATGAACCCTACTGTAAACTGCACATGCGAGGGATCCAGGTTGCACACTCCTTATGAGAATCTAATGCCTGATGATCTGAGGTGGAGCTGAGGTGGTGATGCCAGCGCTGGGGAGCAGCTGCAAATACAGATCATCATTAGCAGAGAGGTTTGACTGCAGCACAATAAATGTAATGCGCTTGAATCATCCCAAAACCATACCCCACCCTGGTCCATGGAAAAATTGTCTTCCATGAAACCAGTCCCTGGTGCCAAAAAGTTTGGGGACCACTGTTTTAAGGGACAGCGTATAACTGAATTATGTTTTCAAAATTCTAATCTGATAGTCTCTGTTTTTAATAAGACAATTCAATCCATTCATAATTATTGCAACAATAAGAATGAGGAGAAGGAGAAAAAGGAGGGAGGGGAGGAAGTAAAGGAGGGGGAGGAGGAGAAGGAAGGGGGAGGGGGAGGGGAGGAGGGGGAAGGGAAAGGGAGGAGGGAAAGGAGAGGCAGGAGAGTATAAGGGAGGAGGGGTAAGCGGAGGGGAGGAGGAGGAAGGGGGAGGAGGAGAGGAGAGGAAGGAGGAGGGAAAGGGGAGAGGAGGAGAGGAGAAGAAGAAGGGGGAAGAGATGGAGGAGACTCACCAGTGCTGCCATGTTCTAAGCATTTATGTGAGTGAACCTCTCGTCTCAAGCCCACTAGGGCTGTTAATTACACCATATGGCTGCTCCAATTTATGCTTGTTGTTAATTTTACTTTGCTTGTTTCTTCCTTTTTCTTTTTCCCTATTTTTTCTTATTTGATCAAGTGGCTATTCACTTCATTTTCCCTCCTTATTAATTTAGAGTTCTACTGGAATGTCTCCTCCCTTAATGGTTACCTTTCTTTTCCAGGCTCCCTTAACCTGGCATATAATTCTCTCCTATTGCTTGAAAACAAAACACCAATTATTTCTCCTGCCAAGATGTTCTTTTCCCTCACCTTTCGTCATATTCCAATACAATGAGATATTTAGAGCCTTGTACTTCTCCCTACTCCTCTTTACCCAAAAAGTGGCCTTTTACAAAGTTTCTCCCTCCCTACGTCACCAGCTCATTGTACTGTGGAGCAGCATTAGACTTTCCCTTGCAGTCTCTACGGACTAGTCCTTTATTTATGCGTCTCCAGCCAGCCCACCATGAATCCATCAGGTTTCAGCTGAGATGCACTGGTGCTTAGCTGACCTCCTACTTTCCACCATCTCAGATAAAAAGTTGGATGCCAGTCTGATTGCTTCTCATTTCTGTCTGGAAATTTAAAAGATTTTTGTCTTTAACTCTGAAACTCTAATTTTATAAGAATGTGCTTACTAATGTCCAGTATTTATTAAGCACTTACTATATGTATTAATTAATATATGTATTATATGTATTAATTCATTTAATCCTCACAACAACATTTTGAGGTAAATACTGTTATCATTTCCATTTTACAGATGAGGAGATTAAGGCTTAGAGACTAAGTGCGTGGCCCAAGTTCAAACAGCTCATAAGAAATAGAGTAATGCAGGCTACAAGTCCAAATGGTCTGTCTCCAGAATTCGTGCTGTTCACCACTAAGTGTACTTTTTATTTATTTATTTATTTTTTTTAGAATGGTGGAATCTATTTATTTAGATTGTCTTCAATTTCTATCACTTTTTGT
>VBSM01000335.1:961521-999300 GCA_008086735.1 Cheirogaleus medius | reverse complement strand
TATTTTAAAGTTTATGTTATCTGCAAATAGAATAGCTACCCCAGCTTTCTTTTCTAAGTGTACTTTTTAAAAAAAAATTTGAACTTGACTGAATCTGGGTGCTCCCTTTGATTTTATAAATTTAGGTCTTTTTTTCAGCTCAGAAATACATTCTTCTACACTGGAATTTCTTTAAATATTAACTTTCTTCTATGTGTTCCTTTTCTTTCCAGAGCTCATGCATCAGATCCTTTAGGAAGTCTTCCTTGATCGGCTGAGATTGGCTCACTGGCCCCTCCTTCACGCCCTCAGCGCACGGTAGACTTACCACAGTGCCAGCCTAAGCACATATAGTGTCCTGGTTACTGATCTGTCTCCACCAATAAACTTCCTTAAGCTGCTGAAGGGCAGAGAAATGTGTCTTGTTCACTGTTGTGGCCCCAGTACCTATATCTGTGTCTGACATATGGTAGGTGCTCAACAAACATTGGCTATTATAAAATACATGGGATCATCTCTGACTTTCAAGTGTCCTGTGTGATGCTGGGTAATACTCTAGCAAGTCCTCCAGCTCTTCCTTGACCTTCTGTTGAGCCATGGGTATTTCTATCAGGAGCCAGCTAGGTCTCTGTGGAGTCTGGTGGAACACACCCAAAAGTCTCAGTCTGCCAGCACATTCTTTCTAACTTTTCTCCCCCTAGTTAGACTAAAAGGAAAATACTGTTTTTCTATACTCACAGCACTTCTGACACCGAATGTGTGGGTCTCTTCCACACCAAGTAATTCTCCAATTCTCCAAATACCCACTGGGTTTCTTACAGCTTTCACACTATCATCTACCTGGAGTTAGTGTCAGATCCCACAAGTCAGGGCTCAGTTCCACAGGCTGCCACCATTCAGATGCCAATCACAGATCCAGGCCTCTCACACTCCTGACCAACTGGCTATAAACCAGGGCTCCCCAAGACTCTCTCCGTGAGTTCAGTCATTTGCTAGAATGGGTCATAGAACTCAGGAAAAGTTTGTCTATTAATACCTATCATTACCAATTTATTACAAAGTAGATTTTAAAGGACATGAATGAACAGCACAATGAAGGGACACATAGGGTAAGGTTAGACAGGGTCCTGAGCATGAAGCTGGGATGCCCCACTCTTCTGGCACACGAGTGTGTTCTTGATCACAAACCTGGGAGCTCTCTAAACCCAAGTGTTCAGGATTTTTATGGAGGCTTCAATGCCTTGGCATGATTGATTAAATCGTTAGCCATTAATGAGTGAACTCAGTCTCCAGCCCCTCTCCCCTCCCCAGAGGTCAGGGGGCAGGGTTGAAAGTCCCAACCCTGGGTCATGACGTTTGTTCCCCTGGGAACCAGCCCCCTCCTCCAAGAGTCACTGATTAGCATAAACTCAGGTATGCTTGGAAAAGCCTTGTTATGAATTACAAAAGATGCTCCTTTCACTCCACCACTCAGGAAATTCCAAGGTTTTAGGAGTTCTGTGCCAGGAACTAAGGACAAAGCTTGAATATATATTTCTTATTATGTCACAATATTGCATAGACTCTGCAGCACTAATTTTTAAGCACATTTTAAACACCCTACTAGAAAATATGGAACAGTTTTAGGAGATGTAGGAAATCCCAGAACCCCCAAAGGAAGGAGGGGTCTATGCAGTCAGTCTAAGGCTGGGACAGAGCCTGGGATTGTAAATCTTTCAGAGTGCAGCAAAAAGAAACATTCATTCCACACTGAGGATTGCACATCTACAAACCACCTGCTGCATGTCGTTAGGTTGGCTCTCGCCACTTCCTCATGTTTGCCAAAAGCTTTAAGCTTTCATCTTAATTGATTAAGATTTATTTCTATGGTACCACCACTCAAATTTTAAAATAAAGGCAAGAAATGGCATCTGGCCTCAATTTAAGCCCTCCATTTAAGATTCTGCCTGCCTCCCATTAACATTCTTATTAAGATAGAAAAAGACAAAAATTCACGACATCAAAAATTAAGAGTGTTGACAGAATCTGAGGAGATTTCCCACAGATACAAGTCTGGTAGAATGTGACTGATAAGAGCAGTCAAGGGTGTGGGGAGCAAAGCAAGTCTGCTGGCCAGCTCCCCACTCTGCCCTGCCTCAGGGGTGCAAGGTAGACACCAGGGGTGGGAAGCAATCAGCTATCCCTCTGTAGTGTGGCACGTCCATTCCGAGTGTGCCATTTCCCCGGCCCTCCCTCACTTACCTCCACAACTAATTAGAGACTAAGAGGCCAAGAATAAAACTGGACAGAAATGGCAATTGCCTCCTATGAGGTGTAGGCATCAGAATTAAGCATGAAGATGCTCTCTCATGCCAGGAGACCAAGGTAGAGAGAACTGCCAGACACTGGGAATTTAGCTCAGCCCCGAGTACACATCAATCTGACATACTCCCATTGAAATGAAACGGGGATTCAATCTGTGCCCCAGGACACAGACTACACATGGGCAATCCACACACTGTGTATATTGGCAACCATTTCCTTTGATTAGCAATGGGTCTTATGAAAATAAATGCAAAAAAAAAGAAAAGAAGAAGAAGAGGAGGAAGAGGAAGAAGAAGGAGAAAAGGAAGGAAGGAAGGAAGGAAGGAAGGAAGGAAGGAAGGAAGGAAGGAAAGAAAATGAAGAAAGGAAAAAAGAAAGAGAAGGGCACATCATCTTAAAGGCCCTGGGAAGTATCAGACCCCTAAAATGGCAACTTCAATAGAATGTCAGAAGATATGGCCTCTTTGAAATAGTAACAGAAAGCCTAGCTGACAACAGGATATGATAAGAGAAAGAAAGGAAAGAAAGAAAAAAGAAGAGAGGGAGGGAAAGAGAGAGAAAGAAAGAGAAGAGGGCTGGGCATAGTGGCTTATGCCTGTAATCCTAGCACTTTGGAAGGCTGACCTGGGAGGGTCACTTGAGCTCAGGAGTTTGAGACCAACCTGGACAGCACATTGAGACCTTGTCTCTACAAAATCCAAAAGAAAAAAACAATTAGCCAGAGGTGGTGGCATGTACCTGCAATCCCAGCTACTCAAGAGACTGAGGTGAGAGGCTTGCTTGAGCCCAGGACTTCAAGTTACATTGAGCTATGATTGGGCCACTGCATACCAGCCCCTGGGCAATAGAGTGAGACTCTCTCTTAAAAAGAGAGAGAGAGAGATGCATAAGATAATGAAAGATTACAAGTGAATAGAAAAATATAATAGCAGAATTAAATTGAAAGCAAGAAAAAGTAGAATTGAAATTGAGGAAAAAACAATCAGACATTGGAAAACACACTTGAAAATTTCTCCTGGAATGCAAAGGAAAAGGGTTAAAATGAAAACAAACAAAGAAAATATGCTAGACACAGAAGACAAAGAATGAAGGTCTAGTATAAACATGATGGTGTTCCTGAGGAATAAACCAAAACCACTGAAACCAGAGTAATGGTTGGAATCATTACTGCAGAACACTCTTTTGAGGAGGAAAAAATATCATTGAGACCAAAAGTGTTCACCATATCCCAGGCAAAATCAACAGCAAATATCCACATTCTGGAACTCCATTGTAGACACAAAGATAATAGGAAAAACACCTTAAAGCAGCGGTCCCCAAACTTTTTGGCACCAGGGACCAGTTTCATGGAAAACAAATTTTCCATGGACGGGGGTCAGGGAGGATGGATCTCAGGTGGTGATGTGAGGCCCAGTTCCTAACAGGCCATGGACCAGTACCAGGCCATGGCCCAGGGGGTTGGGGACAGCAGCCTTAAAGTATACAGGTTTTAGCAAAGTACTTATTGAGAATAGTGAAATAAAAGAATTATATGCTCATTGATGTCTTCCATTTGTGAAGGCAATAAGAAAACATTCTCAACTATGCAAGACTCCAGGAAATAGGACACTATTTACCTCTTTTGAATGCACAAACCAATGAGTGAGGAATTTCAGAATCCAGGAATGGGGGTGCCACGGTATCATCATTCTGGCAGGCAGCGTTGAAACAAATTTCAAGCAGAGTTAAACCTAAGTAATTGTTTTAAACCACGGTTTAAAAATGAACTGCAAATGTCAGACATGGTTTTAAAAGAGTAAATACAGACTGTAAAAAATCAGTATTTTGCAACCATCCTCTGGATTAAAAATTCAGGAAAAGGAAAAGGATGTGTGGCAAAGTAAAAGTGGTTTGAATGGATTATTTTCTATAGGAAATGTTTCAAAAAGCAATTTTACTCTTCACATTAAATAATTAAAGAAACATAGATTAAAATAACTTTTTTGAAAAATCAACTATCCCTTTGATTCCCTTCCATCTAGACTCCTCCTGTCAACAGATAAGCATGTTCAAGTCTCTGTGACCCTTAATATATATTTGTATACATTTTTAACCCCACATTTCCCTCTAAGCCGGTCATTGACAGTCTTGGGTGCCTATCAGAGTCACATGGGAGCTTTATGAAATATCTCAGTGCTTAGGTCCAACTCCCAGAGATTCTAATCTAATTGGCCTAGAGAGTGGCCTCAGCATTGGGATTTTTTTCAAAGCACCTCACATAATTCTAGTGTATAAAGTCGAAAACCATGGTTAGCCTAACTCTCTGCTCCTTTTCTCAGTAAAATTCCTAAAAGTGTTTCATAAAACCTATCTCCATTCCCTTTTCTCCTACCCTGCCCTCAAACCACAACAATCAGGGTTCTGCCCTGTCTCATCTCTGAAATAGTTCTTGTTAAACCCAAGGCCCGAGTGCCACAAAATCAGCAGGCCCTTCTCAGTCTTCGTCTTCCCTGAGCTCGCAGTGGCTCCAGACATCGTTACGACCCTTCGTTTCTGGACACACCTGTCTTCCCTTGGGTGCTGTGACTGTGCGTTCAGCTTCTTCTCCCTCTTCTCTGCTGTTCCTGCCCAGCACCCTCAGGAGGGTGCCCCTCCCTACCCAGCTGATGAGAGTCAGTGGCCCTGAAGGCCAGGTCTCCACCCTCTTGTGAGTGGGAATCTCACTCCTCCTCCCCTTCGTGAAGAACAATCTCTTCAAGCCATGACCCCAATTTTCATCTCATCTTTCATGATTTCCAAGTTTCTTCCTCCAGCCCAGACTTTTCCTGTGAGTACCAGGCCACATAGCCCACACCCACGAGAAGTCTCCTCTCTCCTCGAGCTGCCCTGCCCCACCCTGTGCTCGTCATCCTCTCCCTCTGTCCATGGCTCAGAGCCAGCGGCTGGTGGCATATGTCCCTGACAGCTCCCCCTTTCACTCTGCACATCCGACCCTGGCTAAGTCCTATGCACACCCTCCTCGGCCTCCCCTTCTCACCCTCACTGAGCACCGCCGACCCCGCCAGGCCGTGCAGTCTCCCGACCCCCCAGACCGCCCGTGTCTCAAGCTGGCCTTGCAAGTCACAGGTCGGGGCTATCAGGCTCTCGGGGCCACACTCTGGGATCCGGAGGGCCACATCTGGCCCCGAGGCTGCAGGTTCCCATCCCGTACAGCTAGAGCCAGGAGTGCCGCCGGCTTCCCTAGAACCACATGGATCACCAACAAAAACCCAGAGCTGTGGCACATAGATGCAAGGAGCGTGGAAGCTTGGCAGACGTGTCCACTGTAAACATTTTTAAGCAAAATACTACTTCCCCAATTTAAAATCTAAAAGGCACCATGATGCAGGGAGAATGGCATAGAGCCCTTCAGGAAGCCAGGGTTCAAATTTTGCCGCTGACTCTGACTAGATATAAAACACTGAACAGCTCTCCGTATCCTGCATGCTTCCTACGGTGCGAGATGGCCACCCAAGAGACCTTTCTCTGCTGTCACAGGAGGGGAGAAAGATAGTATGGAGGCAGATACAGGGCAGATTTGTGGATTTGGCGGCAAGAAGTTAAAGGGTTCCCATCTGATGGCTTCTATTTCTCAAGGCGGTGGGACACGAGGTCGTCTGTAGGGCAGGAGGTGAAGTAGGGGCGCAGAGGCTCAAAGGCAGCAAAGAAGGTTTGAAACAGAATTAAGTGAGAGAACAACTTTCAAAAACTTAAAGCTATACCATTGAGTTTTACGATTAAAACAAAAACAAGCAATAGGTGGGAAAGGCATGCCACAGACGTAGCGTAGGGTTAGGATAGAAGTTAGCAGCTAAAAAAGATTCGCTTACCAGATGTTTGCTTTGGATTTTCTAAAATGCAGATATTCTATTTCAGCATGACCCCTTTATAGGCCTATTTATGAGGAATTTCACATGGATTGCAGCTATTCCTGTGTAATTCCTGCTAATGCCTGGGTGGCACGATAATTAATCTAATTTTTGAGTGTCATCAGGACTAAGCAATTGATGTTAAATTTAACTCAACCTAGAAAAGATAAGAGAAATTATTAAAACAACAACAGCAGCAGCAACGGCAGCAAGGCGGCAGTGTGAGAGAAGAGAGAGGAGAATGACTGCGCCAGGCGTGGGCACAGGCTCAGGGAGGAAGCTCTGCAGGTGGCCAGAGAGCTGGCGAAAGTTGTTCTCTGCACTGGATGTGGTGACACTATCACTACAGTCTTCTTTTTTCCCCGCCACAGGCGGGTTGGGACTATAGGACGTGCCATTCGGCTTTTCTTCAAACGTTCCAAGAGCTGACCCTCCTACACCCCACTTCTGTCCCAGGGAAAAGCTGCCTGGCATCCCAGCGTCAAGGAAATTTGCCTCAGTGGAAATAACGAATTCTTACCTCTCAGCCCAACCATCGACAAGAATACCATAGCTGTTTCTCGTGAGCGTGGCAGTCTTGTTTGACAGTATAATGAGATCTGGTTAAACAGATGAAAAAGCCTCAACCTGAGTGTTTATCTCAACCCTGCCAAAGCGTTCACCCCCCTACCCCCACCCCCAGGCGCTCCGGTGTCTGCAGAGGGGTCAGGAACCTTCCGTTGCAGCCCATGGCTCTGAGCTGGCGTCTTGCTCCACCAAGCCACTTTTGCAATCGCAGAAGGCAGGAGTTTCTGTCAGTTTGAATTTCCTGAAGTGTGCTGGCCTGTGTCACAGCCTCAGTGCTGTGCCGGGGCAGTCTGTCCCGCCAAATGCCTGCACTAGGATGGGAAGAGAAAGGCAAAAGTGAGTGCAAGAAACCAGCAGAAGAGCAGGTTAGCAGGAGACACCCACAGACTGCTTGGGGATGGCTGGGGTCCTCCCGACACATGGCCTGAGGAACTCTCTCAGGGTTCTGGGGAACCAACCCCACAGCCTCCGCAACTCATCGGCCCTTCCTTTTAAGTCAAGCCTACAGAGCGCACAGTGAAAGGGAACTAGGAAATTATCCAGTTAATATATACAAGGTATGTAGCCAATCAAGATAATTTTGGATGAAAGATGCCATTTAACTTCTAAACATCCAGTGTGAGCATTGCCCTGACCCGTCAGATGACTGCTGCCGCCCCCACCCCTAGGGCTCTGCCTCCCTCTGATGTCCAGCACCCATCCCATCCTCAGCACGGTGTTCCCCTTGTTTGTTTACAAGTTTCCCCCACCTGACTGATCTCCTTGAAAGCAAAGATTGTCATCTGTTACTGTCCTTGACACCTAAAAGGAACACTTCAGATACACACTGGTTGAATTAACCAATTAATGAATGAATAAAATGATAAAATATTTGAGAAATAACACAAAAAGAACTGTGTTAAAGGCAGCACTTTGGGGTCTCCAAGAATCCCTACAAGAACCAGGCTGTCATACGCACTTACCAGCCACACTCCAAGTGAAGGGGTTTCTCTCAGCCCAGGGCCATCCACCCACCGGCTTCAGAAAGAAATGGGCTCCTGCGCGGCCCGCGGGCTCCGGGGAGCCTGTGTCTGCAGTGCCTGCCTTTGCCTCCCCAGCGAGGCTCAGTTTCAACCCAGGATCAATCACTTCCAGAAAGACTGCTGAAGGGATAGAAAGCTACAAATATAACTAGGTATTCCAAAGGTTGGTGAAAGTTATTTAGGGAAGTTGTTTTTACCTGGTATTAATTGTCTTATAACAGTTCGCTTTGTTTTAGAGCGGGTCGAGTTGCATTGCGTCGTATCCTATGGTGACCTGCTTTCATGTGCTGCCTCCTCCACTGGACTGTGAGTTCCCTGAAGGTAAGGAAGGGCCTTGAGTTTTTACCTGCCACAGTGCTAGGCACATAATAATTATTCAGTATTTGCCGAATAAGTGAGAGTTGTTTGGCAATGAACCCCAGAGGATCTAAGACATGCACACCGTTGGTATTTTGCTTTGCTTTCCTTTGACGTGGCTGATGTTGCTCTTTGTTATTTTTAATGTTGAACATTATAATTTAGATACAGAAGAAAACCATAAACTTTAAGTGTCTTTTGTGAGTTTCTTGTGCATATTTGTTTGGAGGTTTTACTTTCTTTTTTAAGGCATATAAGTGAAATGAACACCAAATAGTCTAAATTGCACAAACTGCCTTCCCCAAATGGTGGCTAACCCAAAGCTCAGGGAAGTCAGATCTTGAAAATGAAAGGAAAAGCCTAGAGCAGAGACTGGGATGCAGAGAAGAGAGAAAAGGGATCAAGGAAAAGAACTGAGTGGGTAAGAGGCCAAATGGGCTGAACAAAGGAGACGCATGTCACCGTTTCCCCTTCTGATGACCTCCATGGTGTTGGGACCAAAATAAAACTGCAAGTTCCTTTAAAAATTGAGATATCCCTTTTAAAAATGATCCCTCCAGTTATCACTGGGGCAGCTTGCTCCGCGAGGGGAGGGTCATTAACCTTCTGCCCTCCCTTCCTCACCCTGGGGCCCTGCGGTCTCTGTCTAAGAGACTGGCTTCCAGAGGGGGTCAGTGTTCCTCTCTTAAGAGCCCCCAGAGCAAATGACTGAACAGATTAGGACGGATTAGACAGATAACAACTCAGACCCTTTTACAAGCACATTTTTCACTCGACACTCAAATTCCCTTCTGTGCCCCACAGTCTCACACAGCCCCTCGACTGGATAGTATTACTGAAATATCTTTGCGCCAGCCGAGTGTGTGGAACTGTGCAAAGCCAGATGTTCTTGTAACCCTGTTTTACTGAGTTATTTATATCCATATAATATTTGACATTTCCTGTGTTGTTAAAGAGTTGGGGGCCCTTGACGTATTTTTAAGAGAACAGTGCTGACTTTTCATTTTTTTCTTTGATGCCCAGCACCAGAAATAAGTATTATAGAGAGGGGCTGCTTTAAACACACGCTTAGATACCTCAAGTCTACCTTATTTTAATACCTTTCATCTTAAGTGATCTTCGTGAACAGAAAGATTCTAGAGTCATCTACGTGGAGCATATGAATTGAGCCTACCCTGCAATGAAAACATAAGCCTATTGGCCTAAAATAAGTCAGCCAATAGAAAAATTTGTTTCAATAAATATTGTAAATATAATCCACATTTCTAAGACAAAACATTATGGAGTCTTGGTACATGAACTATATCATCTCTTTCAACTTGATAGATATAGAAAGGGCTAGTTAAAAGTTTTTCAGACTTAATAAAATATTAGCTGGCAGATTTTTCTGGCTAAATGAAATAATGGAAACTTTATAGACTTGAAAGTATTCAGTTGATCCCAAGTGGTAATAATATTTAAACTGCATGTAAAAGTTGATAGTAGAGAAGGCAATCATTCTGTTTTCTTTGTTTATTGAAAGGATCCATCCACAAAATATTATTTTTTATTTTTAAGGTTTCCAAATTTTACAAAAGCTTTCCCTTTCATAGGATGTAACAAAAGGTGAGGGGTCCTGGTTTATAGCCAATTCTTGATATCTCTGGTTGCTCAACACTGAAAAATTGCAGAAAATAGAAATAAGACGTGAATTATTTGGGGTCTCTTTGGTTTTCAGAGTTGCTTTATAAAGTCTTTCAAAATTCCTTATGTTAGAGTTTTTTTGGAAAAGATCGGCTTCCTTTCCTAAAAGCAGACGAAGTAGTCACATGTCATTGTGCAAAGAAACTTCCAAAATAGATTCCATCTTCCACTCTGTGTCCACCCCACACTTTAGCCCTCCTTGCTCTCTGAAGCTGAGGGCCCTCCTGACAAATCACATCCCCTCACCAATTTAAGAAAACAAGATGCCACAACCTGCTGGTGCCCATCTGAGCACAGTGAGCCCACCTGCTCCAAGCAAGGTCAAATCCCTCGCAAATCCTCTAAGCACTGATAAGTCTCTAGTGTTCAAATTACAGGACGGATCCTCTTGGAGCAGATAGGGCAGGACAGCCCTCCAGGGCACAGGCTTGCTGTCTGTGTCGCCAACTCCCCTGGCCTTACCATCGGTGCTCTGAGATTCTGCACTGAGCAATTCCAGGATTGCTCAGCCACAACAGTTGGGGGACTGGTGGTGCATCCAGAAGGCCCCACGCTCTGGACACCGACTGGAGTTTTATTCCGTATTTGCAGCTCTCACATTCTTGCGGACCCTCACTAGGCTTCTAGTCTCTGGCTCCCAAGTCAAGATCTTTCCTCAACTCATGAAGCTTTGATTTTTTTTCCCCTTCAACTCACCATTCTTTTCTCTAAAACACTCCTAGGCTTTCCCCTGCAAACATGTGTCTTTCATTCTTTGTTTCTTTTCTATTTACCTTGGAACCTTCTCCCTACTGCCGCTGATACCCTCTATGGAACTCTAGAAACTCTCCCATTAGAGCCACGTGTGGTTCACTGGAACAACAGCCAAAAGCTACCAGGAGCCTGTTCACAATAAACGCACCCTTAGGTGCTGGGCAGAGTAGCATTGAATTCTGTTCACAATCTTCTTCCATCTCCTTCAAATCTACTCCTTAAGCACTTTTTCTTAGCAGCATGTTCTTTTCTCAAGTATGAATTCCAAGCACCAAATGCATCCTGTATTCTAGCAGCCTGTCTGTGATGGAACTCAAGTTCAAGAGCTATTTCCTCTAGAAAATGTAACCTTTTCTTCAAAGATATTGATTGGTTCACCTGGTTTGAGCCTTGGTACAAAAGCACCAAGGTGTGACTCTGGGGTGGGAAAGTTCACTTGACAATAGTATTTCACAGTCACAAGTAATACCATTAACCCAGCAATTTCTCCAAGACAACTGGACTAATGGATGCAGATGACTTACGACAATCCATCAACACCATACAGAAAATAAGCAAACAAACAAAAAACATGACACTGGGGTTGGTAACAGTAAAACTCCTAAATGTGAGAACAGTATGTTTAAGTCCAAAGTATGACATCCACCCAGATAATGAGAAAAAGAATGAATTGTTAGGAGACATCTCTTCGGAGCATCACAGACTCTAGCATGTGAGTGCGGAATGTAAATAAGAAAACCTAAGTCCAGAGCCGAGTATGGTGCCTGTCATGATGAGCACCTTGTAACGTACAGAGAATTGTTATGATTGTTTTAATGGGAATAAGTAAGTCTCAGAGAGGAAAAAGCACCATCTGCCAGGCCAAAACCACCTCTCCTCACCCGTGCCCCTCAGCTCGCTCCCAACACAGCACTGTGTCCGAGTGGCCAGAGCAGCAACGCCCAGTTCCCATCCTACCAGCATAACAGTCGGAAATGCTTAAAAAACAACCAACCAGTCACCAGATGTTCCTAATATCTGGCTAAATCCATAAAACTAACCACTACCTTCTTCTTAACTCCAAAATGTTGGGGCAGGAAACTTAAAATCTGTGACATAGTAAAATAAGATCTTGACATATTCACCTTTTTGCCTTTTTTCTTTCTTTGTTGTTGCCCTGATTCTCTCCTTGACACTCAGGGGCACCCACACTGCCCTAAAGAGAACTTTGACTTCTATGGCAAGAAAAGTAAAAGAAAATGCATTTTAATATTCAATTCTTTTCTAAGTTCTACCCTAAGCTCCTAGGCTTCAAAAGGGAAGATCTCAAGTGTATAATGACATAACGTGGATGCCAGAGCACAGTGAGAGAGCGTTAGAACACAGGGAAGTGATCGGACGCACAACAATGGTGACCTCGGGTGTCAGCAGTAGAGCAAAGGTGCTGAGACCAGGACCTTGGCAAGGTGAAGTCAGTGACCAAGAGACAGAATTAAGCCCGAGGGGATAAGGAAGAGAGGGAGGAGTCTGCAGAGAGACAGTCAAGCCCGGCCAGCAGCTAGGGACCCGGGAGAGATGGAGTGCCTAAAGACCACTCCACTCCAGTCAAGAGGGGCCTATCAGCCGACCTCGACTCTTTCAGCTAAGATTCTTCCATCAACAGTGTCTTGCGAGAGGCCTCTGTCTCCCCCAATAGGACACCTGGCTGGGCTCCAAGACTTTGCTGAGCCCCAGTGTGGGTGCCAATTTGTGAACATCCCAGGACACTCATACTGACCCTAGAACAGGATGGGTTGCCTTACCCCTAATCAAGCAGTAATGGCATAGAAAGAAAAGCTCAGCTCTGGTCTTTGGGTATGTTTGGACCAGGCTTTCTCAACCTCAGTACTCTTGGCATTTGGGACTGGTTAATTCTTTGTTGTTGTGGGCTGTCTGTGCCTTGGAGGATGGTTAGCAACACCCTGGTCTCCACCCCCTAGATGCCAACAGCACTCCCCCACCTCCTTGTGACAGTCAAAATGTGGAGAGAAAAACTGTCCCGGTTGAAGACTATTCGTCTCTCTAGACAGGTAGGAGGCCCTTGCTTACTACACTGAATCTGTACCTACCTTCGGTATTCCAGGGCAAGACACTGGATCCCTTATAGCAACACTTTGTAACCAGCAAGCCACTATATCAGACACTGTCCCAGTAAGTGCATTCAGAACAGTCGCAAAATATTTGAAGCACCCACTTCTTTCATTAATACCCCCTCACACACACATGAACTCCTAGCATTGTGGTGTAAACCAGCATCAGCATAAACAATTTCTTCTCCTAGTATAGTAAATAAATACAAAATAAATACAGCAGTTAATTATGAAGGGGAAATTTGTATTAGTTTAAGAACTTAGGGAGTGATAGGTGAAAGCTGGATAAGGATGGAATGAGTGGCAAAAACCCTGAAAATGAGAACAAGTCTAATACAGAATTTGAGACTGGTGGCGGTTTTTGTGGAATGGACAATTTCTTGAGCACATGCTTAGGTGACTGTCATCATCTGCAAACATTTATTAAATATTACTTAGTAAGCTTTACCACCTACCAGCTGCATAACACTGAAAAGGTTTATTAATTTTTCTAATGCTTTTTCTTCACCCATAAAATGGATATATAATAACACACTTTATAGGCTTGCAATGAAGATTAATGAGCTCAGCTATGTAAGCCTCTGGTTAGGGCCTGACACACAACAATCTCTCAATAGAGTTAGCCACTATTGCTATTTTCATATGATAGATCAGTGCATTGAACTGACAAATGATGGTAATAAGAACATTTTACACAACATGTTTTGAAGCTTTGGCTTATCTGGACTTCGCCCAGCCTTGGGACACAGCACAGCTACCATTCTTCGCTCTGACGCGGGAATTGGGTGCTGAAGGTACACCTGAATGGCTCTGGACACGTGCTCAGGAGCCGGTCACCTACGACTCCGGCCAAGGCTTCAGACTCCTACTTGGGTTCTCCCTCACCAGGTCCACTTCATACCAAGCTGAGAATCTAAACCCCTAAATCAGTAAGGATGATTTCAGCAGACTCAGAAGGCTTAAACAATAAGAAATTTTATTTGCGCATATAACTGGGTGTCCAGAGCTTGGGTGAGATCCAAGAACATTTAGTCAGGACTCTGCCTAAATTTCACTGATATTCTCTCCGTCCACCTTCCTCTGGGCATCCGTGTTGTTCTCAGGGTAGCTTCCCTTTTGGTCGTAAGAAGTCTACCAGCAGAAACTAAGGCAGAGAAAGAAAATGGCTTTACTCTCCTCTTAAAAGTGAGAAAGAATGTTCACAGAAGCTTCTGCAATCTTTGCCTCAGACAGAATGAGGTCACATGACCAATCCTGAACCAAAGTTTTTAAGAAGGATAAACTTGCTCTGATTTATGCAGTCAAATCTGTCAAACCTTAGCCCGTTCATGGAGCGGTGGATGGCTCAGCTGTGCCTGCGAGGCTCGCAGTGAGGGGTGCACAGCATGCCCGGCCCTCAGGAAGGGAACACAGGGGACAGAGGCCAGGGAGGCGCCTTCCAGCCCTGGAGGGTGTCTGACTGCAAGGCCTACTGGGGGCACCATTGGCTTCAGCTTTCTCTGGGGGAATCATCCAAAAAAAGGAGTTTGAGATGCGTCTGATAAAGCTCTCAAGAAGGAAGTGAGTTTTGATCCAGGGGAGTTCTGGAGAGTCAGGGAATCATATATCCCAAAAGAGATCCGAGAGAACTTGACCAAAACCAGGAGAAACAGCAGGTCTGGAGGGAGAGCAGCCGAATGAACAAATTCCTCAGAAAGACGCACATTCCTCGTAGTGGAGTTCCAAACACTGAGACATCCCACCAACTGCCTCACAGCCTTTCCTGTCATTGAATTTGCTCCGAGTAACAAAAAGCAGCTCTGCACCCTCCATTTGTTATTAACACATTGCAGGGGAGTTGGCTCGTCCGCTTTTTTATGAACAGTTTCTCCTCTGAAACATCATAAATCTTTAGCAGGTCTTCAAGGGTTGGATTTTCTCTTTGTTTCCAGGATTTAGCAGCAGCTGATCCACAGATTCTGCCTTGTAATGGCCCTGGAGACAGCCCCTGAGAACAGCGCGGAGGAGCGAAGAAAGCTTCCCTACAGGCCTAGGAAAATGACTGTTGGAAATGCTTTCCTCACGGGTTAGCGCTTAGCCCAGTCCTGGGGCGAAAGCCGCTTCTGTGCACGTCCTGGTAGCAGGTGGAAAGAGGGAATTCAGGGGACTTTCAGAGGGGAGACAGATTCGTACAGGTCAAAGGACAAAAGAGAAGGACAGAAAAGCAGGAAGGAAGGAGCGGGATTTTGCTCCTCCACTACCTCCTGAGCACACGCAACTCCCTGACCAGATCCCACTCCAAGGGTGGGAAGCAACAACAAGAGCGGCGTGAACCTTCCGGGTCCCTGCAGAGCTCGAGGTCCTCCCCACCAGCTGCCCTCCCTGCATGCCAGCACAGGGCCCCAAGTTCTCCGCCCACTCGCAGGTGACTCCTGAGGAAGAATGTCACTAAGACGCCTGGGAAGGCTGACCTCGTAGCTTAAATAAATCAGCTGCCCATTAGGTTCTACCCAAACTCTCCCAAATGACTTGCTACCACTCTCTATCACTAAGTTAGGGACAATTCAACTGGCCTGTCTGTAGCCAAAGCCTCTAGAAACCCAGGCACCCACTCAAATCTCCATGAGCACAAATTCCAAAGTTGGAGGACGTGGCAAAGTAAAACCCAAAAAACAAAAAGAAGAGGCCACTCGTTTGTGAGATTTTCCCAAGCCCACTATTCTGTTTGCATGGGGACCTGTGCCGGGGTCTTGGATCTTGGCCTAGTAATAGGTCTTAGGTAAGGTGGTCGCTGGGGGACAGTATCTGTCTGTCCCAGCAGAGCAACTCCTCCTCGGTCCACACACGTGCTTGCTAAGTTATGTGAGCTCAAGCCTTCTGTTTCTGTTTATTTGTCTTGCGTTGTGTTGTTTTATTAACCAGAAACTTGAAAAAGAGGCTTTCTTTGTTGTGTTGCCATTTGGCAGAAGACTAGAGGTTACAGTAGCAAGCAGAGCCTAAACTTTTCTTTAAAATCTCGATGAAAGTTCCTTCCAGAGAGAAAAACTATATCCGATTCCCTGTCTCCCATTGAACCTCTGAAGGACTTCCCACACCTTACCTTCAAATAACAGAACCCTAGCCAAAGAAAATGGAAAAACATAAATTTTTGCACGTAAAATGAAAAATCAGAGAGTGCAGACAGGCCTGTGTCAACAGGGTATTTTTATCCATCAGTGAATTTTTAAAATCAAGTTTTAAGACATGGTTCTCTGCAAATGGACCTGGGACCTGCTTTTCAGGACCTTTGCTACCCTTAGCTACTTCACCTCATTTCCAACAGTGCACTGGATTCCCATTTAAAAGATAAGAAAACCAAGGTCCAGATAATGACTTGCATAAGTTCTTGGTAATTGAAAAACAGGTGAATGTCTAGCCACATAACCCCTTGATAACCACACCTCTCAGAGCAAAGACTAAATTTCATCACTCCTGATGTCCGTTTCTCAACATTCACTTATTGGTTCCCTCCCTAGAGCTTCCATATCATCCATTTATGGTGCATTGCTTTTGACTTTCTCCATCACAGCCAGATTTCTTCAACCCTAAGCTCAAAGAAAAAGGAAACTCAGTGTAGAAAGTGCTCTCCTGCAAGGCTCTCAAAACCTCTGTCCCTGGATCCCAACGGAATGGTAAAACAGAAGGTGACAGTGAGTGATGGGCTCTGGCTGGGACTCAGTTATCTCCGGCCCTGCCCCTTGTGCCAGGAGAGGAGATGAATGCAGTGGCTCAGTTTTCCCTCTATTTCCCTTAACAGTCACGGATGGCTAAGTCTCAACAATCAAGCTGTGGCAGTTAGAGGCAGGAAATGGAATCTGAGAAAAGAGACTCAAACTTACGCACCATGGAGAGCCCACAGGGCTTCAAGCCTGTGCTTCACGCCAAACCCTCAGGGTCCCAGACCCCAAGGCAGGTTTGCACCTGAACAAATCCTCCAGGGCTCAGACAGCCCATTGCATTTCTGAACGCCTTTTGAGCTTGTGTCTGGATCCCCAGTAGCTGGTACTGCTTGGACACCTTGGAGGAGCTGTCCTGAGCTTCCTGCAAAGCTACCTCCATAGGGTCAAATTGTGCACAAAACTCTGCCATGTGGTCCCAGCCTTGCTCTTAATCACACGAAACACTCACAATGCAAATTGCATCCCTTTGCTCTCAGTTTCACCAGCTCTGACATATAATGGATCTGAAAGTAGAAGGGCAGAGTTCTGTGGGCCTGGTGATAGAGACCCCTTTGCCTGCATTTAGTATTCAGCATTTCCTGAGGCTACTGCTGTGTTTTATCAAATATTACACATGTATGGAAGCTGTAGGTATAGCATTAATGCACCTAAATGATGAAGATTTGCGGCGCAATAGAGGCAACTTTTCCTACAATCATGTAGGAGTAATGAGGGAGTAAAAACATTTTTTAAGTAGCCAAATAGGATTGTCTATAAACTGAACTAGATGAATTCCTAAGGCCAAACACAACTCACTTTTCAACCCACCACAACGTGTGTGTGTATGTATGCATACATGTCTATAAACTGAAAGCTTTCTTGCTTCAATAAATAGTGCAAGAATGCTATTAGATTATCATGCTGCCTAGCTCTGTTTAAAAATGAGTCAGCAATAAATTACTTACACTTTTGGTTTTTCTGATAAATGGTAGTTTATGAATACATCCTTTATACATAGGCTTATTTCAATGCAAATAATTTAACAATTTTTTTCATTAGAAGTTTTCCAGTGATGTTACTACATATCAGAATAGGTACACTTGGGCAACTGTAGCTGCTGAATGCTGTAGAGTTTGGTGTGACCATATTCCATCAATTAAGAAAAAAATTTTGGAACATTTAATATAAAAATCTATTTATTAATAGAGATAATATTAATTAAGAATTAAGTTCCAGATACTGTGCTAAGTGCTTTAAAACATAATTTAATCTTTATTAGAACGCTTAGAGATAGTTGCTGTTACCTATTCTTAATGATGAGAAAATCGAAGCTTGGGAATGTTAAGTACCTGGCCAGGGGAATACAGTTCATGTGTGGCAGAGCCACTACACAAACCTAGATCTCTTTGACCCAAAGTTGGGACCTGAGCCAGCACACCGTATTGCACATTTTACAGTTAGCATTGGTAGTTTAATGGTAATTACTAAACCATTCTTGACAGTACTATTAGTCAATCAAATTTTTGAGCCTTTAATATATGCTCAAATTTCTATAGATCTTTCTTTTTCAAGAAGTTTCCTAGTGGGAGAAAAAAGGAGTTACTTTTTAATGGCCAATATAATCAAAATACAGACACAACTAAGTCTCTTCATATGTACAGAAGATGTTGTTCAGATGCATGATTGTTCAGATGTCACTTTGGAGACATAGTATCCTTAATTCTTTAATAACCCAGGGAAATCAATGTTTATATTTTATATCTCAGTACTGAATTATTTATGTGATTTAAAATATTGATATTTGCAGCCCATCTCAGTTACTTGTGAAAATGTTGAGCAAAATATCATAATATGGTCTGATACAAAAATAAATAGCAAGAATGTACATATAACTTTTTAAAAAGCTGCTTGCAAATTTTTACATTTCTAAATATTTTTGAGATATAAATCCTCCTCAGTTTTATCAATAGATTCAACACAATCCCAATCACAACTCCAGCAGGCTTTTTGAGATCTCAACAAGCTGATTCTAAAATTTATACAGAAAGGCAAAGGTACTAGAGTAGCTAAAACAATTTTGCAAAAGACCAAATCAGAGGCCTCGCAGTATCCACTCACACTGTTATTTTGAGACTTATTATACAGTTGCCATAATCAAGACGCTGTGGTGGTTTTGGCAAAAGGATAAGCGATGGAACAGAACAGACAACCTAAAAGTTGACCACACAAATAAGGTCAACTGGTTTTGCTGAAAGTACAAATGCAAGGCAATGGGGAAAATATGGCCTTTTCAACAAATGGTGCGAGAACATTTAGATGTCTATATTCAAAATAAACTAAGTAATTAACTAATTAGGTATACCATTATGTATACCTTATACCGTGTATCAAAACCGATTTAAAATAAATCATAGGCTTAAATGTAAAACTTACAATAATCAAACATCTAGAAAAAAACATAGGAAAATATCTGCATGACTTTGAGTATGGCAAAGCATTTAAGATATGACAACAAAAGCAAGATTAATAAAATAAAAAAATATAAATTTGACTTTATCAAAATTTAAAACTTTTGCTCTGGGAATGACATTGTTAAGAGAATCAAAAGATAAGCCACAAAATGGTAGAAAATATTTGCAAACATAAATCTGAAAAAAGATTTGTTTCCAAAGAATATTTTTAAAAACCCTCAAAACTCAGCAACAACAACAAAAACAATAAAATACTGGACAAAAGATCTGAACAAACACCAGAAAAGATACAGAGATGGCAAGTACACATACAAAAAAGATGTTCAGCCTGGCGCAGTGGCTCACGAATGTAATCCCAGCACTTTGGGAGACCAAGATGGGAGGATTGCTTGAGGCCAGGAATTCAAGATCAATCTGGGCAACATAGAGAGATCCTGTTTCTAAAAAAATTTTTTTTAAAATTAGCTGAGCATGGTGATACAAGCCTATAGTCCTAGCTACATGGGAGGCTGAGGTGGGAGGAAAGTGGAAAGGGACCATATACCTTCATTTCAAGGCATGGATCAGTCTTTGTGAATGAGAAAATTCCCATTTTACAGATTGGGAAAAAAAGTTCAAGATTGTGATGACATAGGTTAAAGCCAAAAGTAAAGAGCTCTTCTGAGCCAGGTGCAGTGGCTGTAATCACCTGTAATCATACCTACCTGGGAGGCTGAGGCAGGAGGATTACTTGAGCCCCAAAATTTGAGGCTGCAGTGAGCTATGATCAAGCCATTGCACTCCAGCCTGGGTGACAGAGTGAGATCTTGTCTCTAAAAAAAAAAAAAAAAAAAAAAAATTAACAAAAAGATGTTCAGCATCATTAGTCATTCAGGGAGATGCTAATTAAAACCAAGTGCTGGTGGGTATTAAGAGCAAGTGAACTCTGAAACCTGCAGGGTGGAAATACCAAATGATGCAGCCACTTCAGAAGACAGCTTGGCAATTTCTTATAAACATTCACTTGCCATAAAGCCTAGAAACCACATTCATAGGTATTTACCCAAGCAACTGAAGACTTCCATACGTACCAAAAACCTGTACACAAATATTTAAAGATTTATTCAGGTTCCACAAACATTGGAAACAGCCTAGATGTCCATCAATAGGTGAATCAATAAACAAAATGTGGTACATCTACGCAGTGGAATACTCAGCAGTGAAAAGGAACACATTACTAATTCATACAACGTGAGTGAATTTTACATGAATTTTGTTAAATGAGAGAAGCCAGATCCCAAAGTCTACATGTTATATGATTCCACTGACATGACATTGTGGAACAGACAGAACCATGGGGACAGAAAACAAATCAGTGGTTAGCAGGGATTGCGGGTAGGAGAAACGGTCAGCACAAGAGAATTTGGGGGATGATGAAATTGTCGTGTAGCACTACGGTGATTCTGTGCAATTGTCAAAACTTCTAGAACTATATACCACAAAGAGCAAGTTTTATGATAATGCAAATTTTAAAAATCAACCCCACTTTCTAGAGAACACAAGATGAAATGAAGACTGTGACAACTGGGCCGGGCGCGGTGGCTCACGCCTGTAATCCCAACACTCTGGGAGGCCGAGGTGGGCGGATAGTTTGAGCTCAGGAGTTCGAAACCAGCCTGAGCAAGAGCGAGACCCCATCTCTACTAAAAATAGAAAGAAATTAATTGGCCAACTAAAATATATAGAAAAAATTAGCCGGGCATGGTGGCGCATGCCTGTTGTCCCAGCTACTTGGGAGACTGAGGCAGAAGGATCGCTTGAGCCCTGGAGTTGGAGGTTGCTGTGAGCTAGGCTGACGCCACGGCACTCTAGCCTGGGCAACAGAGTGAGACTCTGCCTCAAAAAAAAGAAAAAAAAAGACTGTGACAACTGAATCTAACGGTATTACAAATTAATGACCTAACCACGCTGAAGAGTTCAGGAAGAACGGAGATAACCTAAACAACTATGCAGAACAGTGTGTTGATCAGATACCATAAGGCTAATAGCAGACAGAACCATGCATAAACATTGTACCTTATTTGGGTGAATTTGTTTCCTCAAGAGTATAGATTAGCAATTTTGAAACTACTTTACAGGTATGCTATGTTGAACAAATAAGTAAATACATTGCAGATAATAAGTGCCAGATTTCTCACTGTTGGGGAAATAGATTACAAATAAGCAAAGAGGAAATTCTAGAAAGAACCCTGTGGTACTGGATTGGCATTGGTGGTATCAGCATTAACTCATTTTAAAATATATATAAATATACAGATTGATACTTAGTTATATTCCCCTAAAAGTCATATACTGAAGCTCCAACCCCTAATGTGACTGCATTTGGAATTAGGGTCTTTAAGGAAGGAATTAAGGCTAAATGAGATCTTTAGGTGGGCCCTAATCCAATATGACTGCTGTCCTTATAAGAAGAGGAAGAAACCAGGAAAGCAAGTGCACAGAGGAATGGTCACGTTAGGATATAGGGAGAGACAGCCAACCAAAAGTCAAGGAGAGAGGCCAGAGGAGAAACCAAACCAGCCAGTACTTTGATTCTAGACTTCCAGCCTCCAGAACTGTGAAAAATGAATTTCTGTTGTTTAAGCCTCCCGAACTGTGGCATTTTGTTATGGCAGCTGTAGCCAACTAAGACACAAACAGAGAAATACAGAAAGATATATGTGTGTATTTAGGTTAGTGTGTGTGTGTATACACTAATATATATATATATATATATATCCTTGTTTTGTCTGCTAAGAGGGCCTAGAAGCAGTGAGACCTAGCAGCCCTGAGCACACCTAATTCCCAAACCTTGGTTTCTAAATCCCATTCTGCAATAAAAGATACCAGAGATTCTTTAACAAGCAATTGGTTCCAGAGCTGGGACAGAGAAAATAAAGAGGACCCTGGAGCATCTTGTGGTGCCAGAAAGTAAGGGGGTAAGAATTCCAAGTAACAAATGTGAAAGGAATGAGCACAATCACCATTAAAGCACTTCAGTAATTATTGCTCAAGGTGAAATCCACCAATGAGTGATAAAATCAGTGATCAAAAGACTAAGGACAAACAGGATATTTGTAGAGCTTCAAAGTTTCTCCCTCCATAATACTTGTTAATTGCAAAGTATTTCCTCCCATATCCTTATTAATTACAAAAGGAAAAAAATAGTAACTTTACAATGGAGAACCCTGGCCAACACCACTTTGACCAAGCAATCAAGGTTAACAGCACCAGTAATAAGATATATCAAAGTCATATACCCCCTGCATGATGTGCTGCAAAAGGCACATCAGCTCTGTGCTGTTCTTCCCCAAACTACATAACTTCAATCTCATCACAAGAAAATGTCATACAAACCTGAATACCCTGTAAGGCATTGTGTACCCTGTTAAGAAACATTCTATTAATATATAGTACCTCTCCAATGCTTTTCAGAAATGTCAAGGTCATAAAAGAGAAGGAATGACAGGAACTGGCACAGACTGAAGAGGCTAAGGACACCTGGCAAGTAAATGCAATTTGGAGTCCTGGATTGGACCTTGGACCAGAATGAGGACATTGTAGAAAAACCAATGAAATCTGAATAGCATATCGTACTAATGTGTTCTACTAATGCTAAATTTTGATCATGGTACCTCGGTTATAGAATATGGTCACATTAGGGGAAGATGGGAGAAGAGTATGCATTTACTATATGTCCTATCTTTGCAACTCTTCCTCCTGGGATGAAAGGAAGAGAAATAGAAGGCATCACTGGAAGTTTTAAATATGGAAAGAAGGCCAAACACAGTGGCTCATGCCTGTAATCCTAGCACTATGGGAGGCCCAGGTGGGAGGATCGCTTGAGCTCAGGAGTTTGAGAACAGCCTGAGTAAGAGGGAGACCTCGTCTCTACTAAAAATAGAAAAATCAGCCGGGCATGGTGGTGCGTGCCTGTAGTCCCACCTATTTGGGAGGCTGAGACAGGAGGATTGCTTGAGCCCACGAGTTTGAGGTTGTTGTGATCTAGGCTGATGCCACTGTCCTCCAGCTTGGGCAACAGAGTGACTCTGTCTCAAAATAAATAAATATGGAGAGAGAGAAGGGAATTATGAAAATTGGTGAATTGGTATTGTTAGTGAACAGCCCCCACTACCACCTAAAGGAGATGGAGAGTGAAACCATTTCACAGGACACGTTGATAGAAACTCAACCAGCAAATATGAGATTAGAATTAAACAACTCAAGTGAGTTGCAGCCCACCCCTGTGGTTCACTTTGCAAGGTCTGACCAATTGCTTAATGTTGCCAAGCCTCAGTTTTCTCACATGAAACTCAGTTTTCCCCAAGTTAAAGATGCTAATAACAACAGTGCTTTCCCTTAATGAAATAACATATTTAAATTGTGCCATGAAAAAAGAAGTACTTTCTGTTTGGGATTCTGTTTCTTCATCTGGAAATTGAGCACACAGTTCTCTCAGGTCCTGTGCAGTCACATATGACTCTGAGTGCTATCACTTGGAACCGAGCCGAATTTATCACTTAAATGTTATAATAACAGAACAAGACAGTGTTTTCCACATACAATCGTATCTTTCTTTGACAGAAATAATATGTGAGCGCTTTTATTTGCATGGGTGGCCTTTTAAATAGCACATTTATTAAAACTTGAATATAATATACATTAAAGAGAAATATGAGGCCAGGCATGGTGTGGCTCATGCCTGTAAACACCAGCCCTTTAGGAGGCCGAGGCAGGAAGATTGCCAGAGGCCAGGCGTTTGAGACCAGCCTGGGCAACATAGCAAGACCCTGTCTTAAAAAACATAAAAAGAAATTAGCTGAGAGTGGTGGCACACACCTGTAGTCCCAGCTACAAGGGAGTCTGGGCGGGAGGCTCATTTGAGCCCAGGAATTCAAGACTGCAGTGAGCTACGATCAAGCCACTGCATTCCAGCCTGGGCTATAGAGTGAGACCCCGCTTTTAAAGGAAGTAAGTAAATAAATAGAAAGATAAATGTGAGAGGTGGAAAGGGCAATTCCCTTTATAAAGGCTTTATTTAGTTACAAAAATTTTAAAATGCTAAACCACAGAATTTATATAATTCTTTCCCTAGTGCAAAAATATAACTTAATCTGACTCTAAGCAATTTAATGGTAGTTTTTCAAAAGCATATCAGTTGCCTCAATTAATGTCATCTGCATACCCATGCAACAAACATATGCTAAATGTGTATACGTGCATGTGTGTGTGTATTCAAACAATAATCATGGATTTTTTTTTCCTATTTTATATGTCAGAATGCTACATGAAAAGTGTGCCTGTTAAATAACCGCCTCCTTAGCTCTGACTCACACCATTATTGATCTCGCTGGGCCCACTGTCCCTGCCCCAGCAGTTGCAAGGGAGCTAAAACAAGACGGCCAAGCATCAACAATGTGCTCCCTCGGTTCCTGTCCCCACGGAGCAGGCAGGAAATGCCAGCCTCCTCACAGGAAAGCCTGTTGCGGTAAGATTTCCCGATTTACTTTATAAACGCAAGAAAGCCAGATACAAGCAGAGATAAGTGCTCAAGATTGCAAGTGCTTATCATCTCACTGGGTTCTGGGCCCCACAGCCACGGACAGTTTCTCTTCTAGAGACGCAGGCCAAAATTCAGTTTGGTTCCAAATCGAAAGCACTGCGCAGCTGAAGAATTTGATCATCGTCCACCCTTGCCAGTCCCTGGGAGAGAACCACTCTAACCAACATGCTGGATTTTCCTTGTGAGTGGTATTCTTTCCGTAGCAATTTAAGAGACCTTTGCTCTTGACTGCACATTGGGATTGCCTGGGGCTGGAGGGGTGTAAAAATTTGGGGTATCTTGGTCCCTGAGCTAATAGCTGAAGTCATGGTGCCCACCTGACTCTTGTCTCTCCTGACCTGTGAAATTTTCAGTAGGAACACTCTTCCCTCCCTGGCTCTGCGGTTTTACTCTGGTAAAAGTGACTAGTAGAATGAAAAGGATAGGACCTCAAAAGGACATGACAGCCAGCAGAGGTGGCCGACTGAGTTAATAAAGGACATGCTAAATTTAAAATCAAGCACACTCCAGTGACTACACAGGCCAACCCTCTCTGGTGAGGGTCAGTGGGAGGCAGTACATATTGAAAGACAACTCTATTTCTTTAAGGTCCACTCCATTCCACCCCTTCTAGTCAAATTTTGTAAGGTAGAACCCCTAAAAATCATGGCCCAAAGCAGCAACATGCAGGCACGCCCCCAATTTCTATGTCACCAATCGCTTGGCAGCAATGAGAGTTTCAGAGTTGAATAGTCAGTTCATCTATGCGCCGCTCCTAAGGCTGATCTTTTAAAAAGAGAAAATAGGATTTGGATAAAAAATCTTTGTCCTCCTTTCCCTAAGCCAAGAATCTAGGAGACTCCTTAGTTCACAAAATCTGATTTAAAAACATACACCCAGAAAATGAAAACATACGTCCATGTTTGATGTCTTATCTAGGGAAGCCAGGTTCCCTCAGAGGGACACTCAAGGCCGTGAGTCTCCAGTGTTTATTGTGTTGAGTGGGCCACATTGCTTTGTGTTCAGCTGTGAAGTGTACTGAAGGAATACTAAGTAGCCATGCTCTCTCTGGGCCCCTGCTGTCCTCTGTCTGTCAAAGTTGAGGGTCACCATAATAATAATGATGAATCAGACCAGTATGTAACCAGACAAGTATGTACATAGGGTTTTCTCTCTAAAAGTTGTAAGCACTTGGCCAAATGCATTTTAGTTCTCCAAGGAACATCCTTGAGCATCAGCATTAAGGATATTATGTATACTTTCTCATCGTTCGACTCTCTCCATACCTCACCCCCTCCTGCCAGCCCCATTAACAAATATACTCAAAAAACCTTCATGTAGAATATGATTGCCATTGGCCCAGCTTGGCTTGTATCCAGATTTTTTCTCTCTTTCATTCTAGTTAAATTGGGTTCAGGAAGGAAGGAAAGGGGAACAGAATATGGCATCTATGCTCCGGACAGCACTGCTCTCAGCTGTCCTCGGCGATCAGAACATGTTCTGTATTTTTGTGCCATTTTTCTCAGTGGTCCCAAAGGGCTTTCAGGGTTTTCTTTTTATGTTTTTCCAACTAGTACAATCATCTTCTACCTCAAAGTTGCAATGGGGGGACCAATTATGTTTTGAATCCTTTAAAGTTGTGATTCATTCCCACCCCCCACCCCCAAGCTGTAATGGCCTGCTTTTCTACAAGACGTCCTGAACCTGATGCTTTCTTTTAATTCCGTTCTCTTTCTTGCTTTTCAGGGTTAAGTAAGGCCAGGTGGATGGAGCAAAGATAACATAGTCTTTGCAAACCTTTGCCTTCTCAGCAACAGCAAAGTCCTTTGGCTGCCCTTTCCACCCCTACGAATGAATGAATGAATGACTCCATCCAATCATAAAAAGCCTTATCCTCTCTGGAATCGCACTGGAATTATTAGAAAGAATTAATTCCATGGTTGTTAAACAGGAGCAGGGGTGGAGAATGTCTCCCAATAACCTGAAAAAATATAACCATAGGTGAAACTAGTAGTATATACTCCTTAGAATTATGAACATTTAAACTAGAATATGCTTCAGAAATTATGTAATAAAATACAATGAATTGTTTGACATTCAATAAAAGAATGACTTTGAGAAGAAAAACTTGCTAAGGGAGTTGGAAGGATGAATATATAGTATGTGAAGTCTTTGGTCTTAGAGCTCCTCTCTGCCTCAATGCCTGTTTCATTCCTAGGAACCCCACCTCTTCATCCCCAACGGTGGGAAATTTGCATACGTTTGATTGTAGGTGGGGGGAGGGTACAGCTGTTAGCTTGGGGAGGCACTTTCTGTTGCGCCTGTTTGGATGGCAGATCTCTTGCCCCAAGAGTGCCCTACCTCACATCTTCTGCTACCCATCCTAAGACTCTCTTTTACACCGAGGACATGTGTGATCGTGCCTGCCTGTGCCTGTGCCTGTGTGTGTGTGTATTGGTACGTGACAGGAGTCAAAGGTCACAAACATCCTGGAATCCAGAGAGACCCCTGTCTGCCAGCTCTAGTCACTGCCTCTATTTCCGGGACTTACCTCCTTCACCAGACTTCCCGCCCCTTTCTCTCCCTGAGAAGTCTAGGAGCTCAATCTAGGTTTGCAGCCTGCCAAGGGCTACAAGAGGACACAGATAAGGAGAGATAAGGAGAGTGACTCCTTGTTGGCTACCCTTTAAAATCTGAAATTGCTAGTTCGAAGAGCAGGAAGCGGCTTTCTTCCTTCCCCATGGTTAAAAGCAAAAAGAACAGAAAATCCACAAAGAAGGCTGAAACTCAATGTGGCTTTGGACTTTATTGGGGGTAGAAAGAGCCCCAAAGACAGAACACTGCTTTATACACAAGGCCACACGTGGAAAAAAAAACCAAAAAAAAAACCATTGTGGTTACACAATGAATAGAGATCGGTCATCACAGCAGCTTCTAGAAGAGTTGAATAAAATGGGTCAACATTGTTAATTCCCTTTTACTTGCTTGGAGAAACCAAATCATGGCAAATATTATTTCTTAGTTGTATAACATTAGTTTGCTAGAGCTTCCATACAAAATACCACAGACTGGGAGACTTAAACAACAGAAATTTATTTCCTTATAGTTCTTAAGGCTGGAAGACTAAGATAAGGAGTCAGTAGGCCTGGTTTCTTCTGAGATCTCTCTTCTTGGCTAGTAGAAGCTACCTTCTCCGTGTGTCCTCACACGGTCTTTCCTCTGTAACTGCAAATGTCTGCGCCCTAAACTCTTCTTGTAAGGACACCAGTCTTATTGGATTAGGGCCCACCCTAAAAACCTCATTGCCTTGTTCACCTTTTTAAAGGCTCTGTCTCCAAATCCAGTCACATTCTAAAGTTCGGGGGTTAGGGTTTCAGCACAGGAATTTTAAGGGGACATAATTCAGTCCATAACACCAGTCATCAGGAGCAGAACCAAGACTGGAACCTGAAGTTCCCCACCCTAGGACATTAATTTGCCTTTTATGCACATCCTTTCCCAGGCTAAATAATCTCACAGAATTACATCATGTTCAAATTGGAAGGTATCTCACTATGATATAACTGTAGCCTCTCATTTGCCAAATAAGGAAGCTGAGTCTCAAATATCTTGCTGAGAATCATAGAGCCCGTGGATGACCCAGAGGCTAGCATCCAGATCTCTTCCCCGCTCCCCTACTAGAGAGCCTTTCATGGACTCCAAGTTCTTGCTGTTGTAACCTCCACACCAGAGTCACTTGCTACCCAAGCTCTGAATTGCAAATGTATGGCCCTGGGAAGCTGCTTGGCATAGCTGGTGAGGGAGGGAGCAGAACACTGGAGCAAGAGCAGCCACCATCCTCCTTTTGGAAAGGGTTGGAGGGATAAGCTAGATAATGAGTCCTCCCTACCCCCATCCTCTTCTCTCTTGCTCCTGCTTTATGGCAGCTGTTACCGATTTCAGCAATTTTCTTCTGGTGAATTGAAAGCTCCAGGTGAAAAAGGGAGTTGACACAATCTTCCTGAAGGATGAGATAGCCTGAGTCCTACTTCCTACTTCCACCCCACCCCTGACCCTGGACTGGGAGGTTAGGGCTGTAGACACTTCCCCCAGTGGGCATATTACAACCCTCCCAACCTCCCCACACAAAGAATTTGGCACAGAGCCTAGGACACTGGACACCTCCATCAGGTGGCCACACCTAGGGTGCTTGGGAAGGAGGATGAGCTTAGCCTCCTTGGTTAAACTGTTTATGTACAAAGGAAGCAAATACATGAGCACTGATTTTGTGTAACCCTCCCTGCAAAGCAGAAGATGAATTAGTATCACTCAGGTAAAACTTTCCCACTAGTTTTTCATTAATAACAATGCGATGGTTTGGTTCTGTTTGTCTTGCATTCCCCTCTTTAGCTGTTATTCAGAAAGATGAGAGGTAGCTAAATAACCCACTCCTCTGCCTTGGGATATCAGTGTGGACACTGTATATCTAGCTGTGAAAAAAAAGAACTCAACTCCTGTTTTCAGGGAGCTTACAAGCTAACAGAAGGAGACAAACATTAAACAGATACATCTACAAACAAAGATGTAATAATAACTGTGAAAATGTAAAGAAGGAAGAGCTTAAAACCTAGAGGGATATACCCAAGTGGCCTCTGAGAAACCTCCTTTAAGAAAAGAAAGAAGGGAGAGAGGCAGGGAGGAAGGAAAGAAAATAAAGGAATGTAAGAGATTAGACAATTTGTTTGAGTATGGTGAGGTATTAGACAATTTGTTTAGTTCTCACTTCCTCTAATATAGCCAAAGCCCTCATTTTCAAATTTCAACTTTCCTAAAGAGAACCTATCTTTAAAATGCATGCCATCAGTGTAGGATTCATTATCTGATGTAGAGCACCCACTGTTTTATTTGCGGTTGCTTGGAATAGTATGTTTGCCCCTATGGGAGGGAAGATGATCTTCCCAAGAATCCCAAGAACAAAAATCCAGGGGCAGTAGCTCCTGTCCTTCAGCCCCCTCCCCTCCCCAAGGCTAGTCTTGTTTTTGTAATCGTTGGCCAGGAATGCACAGGGCACAGAGTGGGGGCAGCCTGGCCTGCAAGCGCCCAGCCCAGGCAGCCCCAGTCACGGTCTCAGGCTGGCCTTTCACCTCATAGCTCTCCTGGCTGCTCTTATTAAGCAGCAAAATGTTTCAATATGTGGAGCTCTGGGGGAGGGATGAGAAAGAAAAATCGGGATATTGTTGAGAAGGAAATAATGAATAATCCTGCAGCCAGCCCTCATACCCCCCCATGTGGGGAGATCTGGGTGATAAGTGTGCTTTTTCTTGAAATGGAATCCTAGCAATTGCCTTTTGGTCAGAAATTTCCAGTGCCAGTGGGGAAGGGGATTGGGGAGCAGGTACTGAAAAATTTTCTCAAGGAATCTAGAACCAAATCAGCCAGGGATATGGGTACCCAAGAAAAAAGAGGAGGAGAAATTGTAGCCAATTCAGGGAGGTACATGAGGCTACCCAGTTTGTATTTGCAAATTAACACACTCCCATCTCTGTTCTTACTGGGCACCTCTTCCTCCCCCTAACCCTAGGTTAAAAACAATGGTGAGCAAGTCCCTGTTACAGAAGGCCAGGGAGGAGAGTGAGAGACAACCAACTCAGCAGCAATGCCAGCTCTGTTTTGTGAGAATGGTCCTGGGATTGGGCTGCCAAAAGGGCCCATGTGAGCATTGACTCAGAAATCTGAGCCCCATTCAAGGCCAGGTCTACAAGAAGTGAGGAAATAAGCAACATTCCAAATTTTAAGAAAACACAAATTTGAGGACTCAGAAACAACTCCTTTAGCACGAGTGTTTTTAAATGCCCGAGGTTTTATTAAGTAAAACCCCACGATAGGGCTGTTTCTATGCCATTTGCAATTCACTTTACTCATGGAGACGCTGCCTGGAAAATGTGATGAGAAGGAGATGTATTCTTGAGGGGACCGAATATGGGGAAGAAGTAAACTTTACACCGGAAAAACTTTAGGGCTTGAAAAGTAAAAGAGGACTTCACTCATAATTAAGTCTGAGGAACGATTATTGCATAGCAATAATTTGAAACTTTCAAAGAATAAATAATCAGTTCAAAGAGGCCTGATTTTCATGTCTCCTCTTGGGTTCACATAGCTGTATGTCTCTATATTTATGATATGTGTGTATTTTTAAGTGTTCCTTGAATTTTCCTTGTAACATGGGGAGGTTTTTGGAAAAGCATCTGGGGGCAGATGGGTGGCTGTCCTATTAGAACAATTCATCAGACAGCAGTTGAAATATTGATAAGAAAACAGAAATCAAATTAGAGGGGAAAAGAGAGAGGAAGAGGGAGTGGGACTCAGAGAGCTGGCGAGAGGCAGCTAATAGGAAAGCCAAGGCACACACACAAACTAGAGTGGCTCTTGCAGGCCCCAGGATGTGCCCCAGCTGAGGCCGCCTGTCTGCATGCACTGGAGAGAAAGGCAAACTTTGACTCCAGGCAGCCAGTACGTTTAATTCCGCACTGCCAAGGTTCCGGAAGCTCTGGGCACAGACAATGTGCACCAAAAGCTAGACCATCCTGGAGTTGCCAGAGTTCCGCTCCTGCTGGCCTAGCAGGAAAGGGTGCCTAGGTGAGTGCCCGTTTGCTCCGCAGGCTATGCAGGGTCAGGGTGCTTCTCTGCCTAGTGCCTGCTCTGGTTGGAGTCGGGGAAATGCAGGACTTTCTGGGGCCTTTTCCTCTCATTCTCTCACGGGTTTCTTTTCTTTCTATCCAGCCTCTCTGATTTCTTGCACATTGCACTCTGACTTTCAAAGAAAATGTGGGGAGACTGGGCAAAGTGCAGGGGCGGGGGACTCGAAGAGAATCTACCTTGTCCCAGCCCATACGTGTGTTATGGCTTCAGGAACCAAATAAAGCTGGAATCTGTTAGTGGGGAGAAAAGTGCTTTATCAGAAACACATTGGCTGCTGGAGAAGCTTTGCGCTGCCACGTTAAAGATGGTTTAGAAGAAGGAAGGAAAGGAAGGGGAGCAACAGCAGCTAAACTGCACTGAGCCAGGGAAGAGACCCATTGTGCAGAAGCACCTGGCATCCTACAGTGGTTTTTGCGCCCTTCTGCCCAAATATTCAGACCCAAGTAGGAGACCACTTCCCCTGCCACTAAAAAGAGGACCTAACATTCATTGTCATTATCTCTGCCCGAAAATATTTTCTTTCAGAAGGAAGGGGGTGCGGTCAGGGAAAGGAGCCTCCACGGACCTCATCCTGAGCCTGGAGCCAGGCTTTCTCCCTGCCAGCTCCACCAGGGAGGAAGAGTGGAGCAGCTGGTTCCTGGCAGAGTGCAGCAGGTCTGTGCCTTGAGGGCCCAAGCCTTGCCAGCTCTGTAAATATCTGCTCCCTGGGGCCTCAGGTTGCACGAAAAGAGTCCTTCCTCTACCTTGGCCGCGGACAAGCTGCGGGGGGTCCCAAGATATAAAACTACCCAAGCCCGGCCGGGAGGCGGGCAGGGAAGGGTAAAGGGACCCTAGGAAAAGACGCGACGGTGTGAGCTGGCTCTCAGTCTTCACCATCCCCTAGCTGGAAGCCCGGGGTAGAGGCGCGACGCGGCAGATCTGAGCCTCCCCACTTCTGCCGACTTCTCCATTTGCCTTCGCATTTCGCCACCGGCTCCACTCGCGGGTAACTGAGGTTACTCCCACTCAGGTTGGTTCTTGGGCCTTCCCCGACCCTTTCTCACCAACCCAGGATGTTTCAGACAGTCCCCGACACGTCGTCTTACGTCAAGGTAAGACATGACAGCGCCTTTAAACAGGTAATGACCTTCGGCACCCACCCCACCTTCACTCCAGACGTATGATGGTCCCTTCACCCTTTCCCGGAGAAAAGGGGGCAGGGGTGGAAGGTGGCCGCACTCTCCGCTTGTGGGACTCGAGCTAGGGGCGGTCCCGGCCAGGCCGGGGTGGCACAGACCCTTGGGAATCCTAGGTTGAGGAGTAACACTCTTGGCGGCTTCTGTTTGAGAGGCCGGAAGCGGGTAAACTTGGCGAAGTTGGCGGAGGAAGACGGAGACGCCTGCATCAGGTCCCAATGGGCGGTGTGCGCGTGTTCGCATGTGAGCGCCTGTGCTCATATGTGTATGTGTGCATGTGCGCGTGCACGTGGGAGTGCGTATGTGCGGTTGTGTGCAGGTGTGCGGGCGCGACGCGCTTCTCCTACCGGTTCGACATCCGCTCAGCGCTCAAGCCCATCTTCCTTGGCCAGATTGCTGCAAGTGCGGATTGCTGTATTTGACAGCACACAGAAGGGGCTTTTTTCTTTTCCACAACAATTCCCAAGAATGTAAACAAACCGAGGCTGAACATCTGGGTTACACGTTTAATGAAAATCCGCTTGCTGGGCGGGGCGGAGAGTGCGCACCCGGCGGCCCTGCCCGGGGTGGAGGCGGTGGCGAGGTCCTCAAGCTGCGCAGCCGCGACCTCCAGCCTTCCGGTAGGGGCGCAGAGCCGAGGACCATCTGGACCCTCCCTAGATCGGAAGAGCAGCGGTGGTGCAAACAGACCCGGACCTCCTTCGGGTCCCGGCCCCGCCCTCTCCCTCCTGAAGCCCCGCCTCCAGGTGCCCCCCCCTCCGCGCTAACCAGCCGAGCTCACGCTGGCGTCCGCGCAAACCGGGGCAGTGCCTGGGCCTGTTGGGTGGGGTGCGGACTCTTGAGTCTAGTCCGAGGAGCACCAGTGATGCACCCAAGCCTCCACAGACCTCTCTGAAGGGAAACTTACTGACACGCGGAAGCATCTTGCGCGCCCCACTTGAAGTGTGAAGGAGTCCCTGGTAACTTTGGGGAGGCCGGATCCTAAAGGCTTGGCCAGAAAGGGGTGATTATCAGTGACAATTGAGTGAGTGAATGAATGAATGAATAATGAGTAAATCAATGTGTCAACCAGTGAATGGATGGATGCGCACGTGGCCCCCAGGGGGTGCCGCAGCATACTCTACCACTATTTTCCTGGGATGTTAAGGAAGCTGTTACCCTTCCCACCCTCACCACTCCCGGTGCGCTGAGCCAAGGAGCTCGCACTTCTTGCTCTGCACTGAGGACTGCAGATGACCTACGGCGGGGAGCTGCAGTTTCTCTCCCACTCACACCCGGGAACCCAGAACCTCTGGGATGACGAACCCTAGAGGTGCAAGTGGAGCCCAGGAGCCTGACCCAGGCAAGGGGCAGGGGGAAAGCAAGTCCGTCCAGAAGAGCAGAGGTACCACCTGGGGGTCACGGGGTCAGGGGGAGGCGGCAGTCTGGGAGCTGTGGACTGCTAGAGGAGCCGCTGGCCGCAGAAACTCTTTTCAAGGGGAGAAAATGGATTTTTCAGCAGCCACAAAGTTTGTATTATTGCACAAAGGGGCGCATTGATGAGGGCGAGAGATCTGCATGGCAGGGACAATCTTGAGTCTGTTCTGCCGGCTCCCTACGCAGACCATTTGCCAGAGGGGCACAAACATTCCCCCACTGCCAAGCCCCTGCCTTTTCCAGTCAGGCACCCGGCTCAGGGGTTGTTGACAAACACTGCCACTGTGGGCCCAGGCCCCGGGCCCAGGAGCCAGGAGCCCAGCCCTGCCCTGAGGGACCAAAGGTGCTCACTGCTCTGGGCTCTGGATCTGGATGATGTGGGCTCTGAGGGGCCTGCCAAGAGCTCCAGGGGAAACCTGCTCCCAGGAGAGGCTGTAGGGGAGAGCGGGGCTGGAAAGAGCAAGGGAAAGGCAGAAAGGGACCTGGGGCACTATTCAAGACACTGAGAGCTGTACTAGATGAATAACGGTGTGACATTAATATTATTAATCATAGCTACCTGTCAGCCCTTACCTTTGCCAGCCCCCGTTCTAAACACTGTATTTGTATGATGCTAACCCATCTAATATTAATAACCACCTTAGGAGTAGTCTACTTGAGGCATTGTAAGGTCAATGTAACAGATCTTGTAAGGGGCAGATCCTAGATACAGATTATAAGGGTTGTGCTGTCTGCCAGGAGAGTTTTAAACACTCATTTCATCTTTACAACAGCCCTTGGAGATAGGTCCTATTATAATGCCACTGTACACATGAGGACACTGAGGCACTGAGGGCTTAAGGAACTCGTTCAAGGCCGCAAGCTGGTAAGTGCAAAGCTAGACAGAATTCAAACCCAGGGAGCCCAGTTTCCCAACCAGAACATCCACTTAGGATGGTGGGGTGAGGGACAGGAGATCCACTGGAGTACCCCTGACCAGTAAGGCACGGTGCCAGCGAAGTGCAAACGTGTCTCTCCCAGCACCAGCACAGCCGGGAAGGTCCTCCCCTACCTTCCTCCCACGCCGGCGAGGCTGACAGGGTCCCCCAGACTCCTTGTTGCTGCTCCATGCTCCTGGCAGGCTGAGGATTTGGCCCATGCTGCATTCTGGGAGAGACACCCTCTCTGGCCCCCAACCCCCGACGAAAGGAAGTTGCTAAGCCCCAGAATGGTCACAACAGCACGAGCCAGAGCGGGTATCTGGCCAACAGGTTCTAAAGCTGCGTTTCAAGGACACTGGTCTCTATTTAGAATGAATGTTTGGGGCGGCTGGAGGAAGGGACTGACAGAGACTGGAGAAGCCTAACCGGCTCCCAACCCGCATCTCAAAGTCCCCATGTTGGCGCCACCTCTGGGTGAGGGTCTGGACACCTGGCTGGTCTCCAACTCTTGTCAGCCTGCGCTCCCTGGTCAGCCTCGGACTCCCTTGGGGTTTCCTCGTAGACGCCGCGCGGTCTGGGGGTCTGCGGAGCGCCTGGGGCTCAGGGCGCAGGGACCCTCCCCCGTGCTGCCCGTCGCAGCCACGGCCTCCCACGTCG
Source organism: Cheirogaleus medius (assembly GCA_008086735.1). NCBI lineage: Eukaryota > Metazoa > Chordata > Mammalia > Primates > Cheirogaleidae > Cheirogaleus > Cheirogaleus medius. Next base: position 964,086 of record VBSM01000335.1, on the reverse strand, counting down.
CGTTTTGAACCGGTTCAGCACTCAGGCCAGAACGAGCGTTGGGGAGCGGGCAGGGCCAGCAGAGGCTCTAAATCTTCCTTCGAGCAGATGAAGTCTGAGAAACAAATTCAAAGCAGGCGCGCCTGCAGAGCCTTCCTGCAGAAATATTCCCCGGCATTCAAGCGCATCCAGGGGCGGCTCGAGCTGCCTTGTTTGGCTAAGGTCAGACGAGACTCGAGTCCTCCAATAAAAATAAATCTCAAATTAATTATGGCCTTGAGCGAGAGGCCAGACACTTGAGGCTGCAGTTGTGCAGTCTGGAGTTTTGGCGCTCGCCTGCTCACCCTTCCCCTCCCCCTCTTCTCCAGCCCTCCTCCGCCGCCCTTGCCAGCTCGGTACCCGCGGCGGCCAGTGGCCCGGAGGGGCTGGGGGAGGAGGGAAGACGGAGGGGGAAGGATCCGCCCGAGATGCGCTGCCAGGCCTGGCATCTTTCGTGTGAAATGTGAAATGACAGAGCTGCCCCAGGGTCCGGAGATCCCCCGGGGACCCAGCTCCGATGGTCGCGTCCTTCCACCCCCAACCCAGACTGGGACCGAAAGAGCCTGAGAAGTCCGCGTCTGGAAAGTCTTGACCGGGTCAAAAGGGCTGACATTGAGCGAGCCAAGACACTTTTCGCCCGCAGCTCCCCTGGAAGGGGCGAGCAGGACTTCCCCATCTTTGAAAATATTGTCTAGTGTGAGGCAAGTCATTTCGCCCACGTTCCAATAAAATGCTGCAAATCCAAATATTTCCTGAATGTTCGCCCCATGTGCACTCTTTCTGTAAGTGACCCCTAGATATGTGTGGTGGGCAGTTTTGTTGTTGGGGCATGTTTTTCTCCAGGTGGTAGCTTTTGTTTTAAATGCTGGGCTGGGCTTCCTTGGCTGTGAGCGTTTCCCAACTTGAAAGCCAGCCCTGGGCTGGTGGAATGGTCACCCGTGGTACCCGGGTCACCAGCTTCTGGTCACCAGCCCTGCCCTGTCTGGGAAAGTCCGAGGCCGGGCAGAACCCTGGTGAGCCAGGAAGGGTGTGCCAGTGTGTGGGTGAGTGTGTGGGCCAGGGCAACCATCCCCAAGCTAGGGGGAGAGGAGGGAGAGCAGGAGGGGAGAAGGAGAAGAGTGTGAGGAGAGAGAAGGCATGAAGAGGGAGGAGAAGGGGAAAGGGAAGGGGAAGCCCCTCCCACCCCAACCAAACACAAGACAGTTTTCATTTGTAGTGGGCCTCACCACAGGCTCCCAATCAATTTGTCTCAATGCAAACATTTGAAATATTCTCTTTGGCTGCTCGTGAAAACAATGTGAGTTGCCAGGATCAAACCATCTTTCCAGATGTCTGGTGGTAACCACATTAAACAGGGCAGAGTTGTTTACTGTTGTGCTTGGTTAGGGCTTTCCCCCACCCCCTTCTGGGATTTAAAAAAGCAGCAGCAGCAGTAGAGCTGAGCACCAAACCCAGAGTTACATAAGTGAGGCAAACTCGCCCACCAGCATGTCAACACTGGATGGAGGGAATCTGATATTCCTGCAGAGATCTGTTCCGAGTTAAGGTGGGTTCTTTCTGGGTGGAGATCCTGTGAGTGGACAGGAGCTCCTCACCGAGAGGCTGGCAAATAGCAAAGGCAGTGGCAGCAAGGGTCAGTGGGTGAGTCACAAAGGAACGGTGATGCCTGTGCCAGGCTTGCCACTAGCCACCCCCCTCCACGTTCAAAATTATAGAATTGCCATAGCTTTGGTTTTACAGGCAGAAACGGAAAGTGCTATTGAGTACAACAGCTAAAACAGGAGGGCTAGTCCTCATGTTAATCTAGTTCCATATTGAATGCTTCCAGTAGGAAAGGCAGCTGGTGCTAAAAGTAGTTGGGAAGCTGTGCTAGGGATGTTGGGGTGAATACTGATCCACGCAGTATACACAGTCTGTTATTTGCCAAGCTAACAGGAATGAGAAAAGAACCTAGGCATCCTGTTTGCCGTAGAGGTACCTTCTAAAAAGCTAGGAGGAGTGTGGTTAGGAGGGGGGCAGTCATTGCGTGTGGGGTGGCCATTAACAGCCTCTGTGATTGCCCAGCACTGGGAAGGAGGCGTCTCAGTGATGGAGTTGGAGTCCTTTCTAGCTGAAAGAGGAGCAGTGTGGCTGGAGGTGCACGGGTTTCTGATGAGGTCCAGAATGGGAAGGTCTCCCTGCACCCTCCTGAAAGCCCTGTTGTCGTTTGAAGGTCGGTAGAGTCTGGGCTGAAAAGGAAACAATTTGGGGTTTGAAAGGATGTAATTCATTCTTCCTTTCCCTTTAACCTCTTTCCTCTCTGGAAAGCATGTGGAAACGCTGAAGTGAGGAGTAAGAGGGCAGGCGCCCGGCTGCGGGGACGAAAGGGTTAAGTCTGATTTCTTTTAATTGAACTCCAGAACTGGTGGCCCCAGGCAAAGGGGGGGAACTGACCCCGCTAGCAGTAACCAGATGTGGCGGTCCCAGGGGAGCCCCAGAGCAGACCCCTGGATTGAGAAGCAGACAGGAGAGGGGGGAGTCTGCCAGCCCCCTTCCCACCATCCACCC
>VBSM01000335.1:932936-955318 GCA_008086735.1 Cheirogaleus medius | reverse complement strand
CTTTCTATTTATAGTAGAGACAGGGTCTCGCTCTTGCTCAGGCTGGTCTCGAATGCCTGAGTTCAAGTGATCTCAGCCTCCCAGAGTGCTAGGATTACAGGCGTGAGCCACTGCGCCCGGCCTATCCTTTTCACCTCTTCAAATACTTCTTCTGTCCTGGTGTTCTGGAGATCTCACTGTGAGCTGTGATTTCAACTGGGCCATCTATCCTGGGCTATAGCTTTAGTTCCTTTTGAGAATGAATCAGCAAATATAACTGAGAAGAGACAAAAGGAAAGGTTATTTCTCTAAAACTCAAATCAAATTTCTATGGGAATTCAGATAGGTCTGGCATTCTTTCATGGGTTGGTTGGGCCCATTGCCCCAGTTGGAAATATTGACATTTCGTCCAAGCAAACCAAAGACTCAGGGACTTGTCACCATCATTCCAAGTAGGACCAGAGATTAAGTGTTCAGATGCATTTTCAGATAATTCAGAGCAACTATATAGCAGCTTCAAAATTGCTCATACCTACAAACATGAGCCAAACTCTGAAATATTTAGGGTATTTGCCATCTTTGGGGAACAATGTGTCTGCCATGTAGTTTATGATCAAAATCCCAGAGTACGAAATTTTTTCACACCACCTCAAAGAGAATGCAGACTGGAACACTGAAATGCTTTCCCAAGAGCAAGGCCCCTCACCCAGCCAGCGCTATGTGTTCCAGGTAATGAAAGACCTTAATGTCACATCAGTACACACATGTGAGAAGCCAGAATTACAGGTGCCATGGGAGCTTTAACCTTGAATTTCTAGACATGTGTGGATTTCACATATACTACTGTAATCTAACATTCCAGTAGCAGAGGTTCTGAGCCTGAATATATGGATATTCATTGATTTGATGTGGGAAAGTGTCTGAGAGTGAGCAATTTTGCAGTACCATTCATGTGGCAGACATGGAAAAACAAACAGATAAATATTATAAAATTACTCAGCTTGTGAGCTGTCTTTAAGTTAATGCCATTAGTCTACGTAAAAGCATGTATTTAGATTGAAATTCTCATGACTGTAGAGTCATTTTGTTTTTAGATGTTTATCGCTTAATTCATACTCATATATTTATTCATTCACCCAAAAGTTGAATAATATTGTCAGGCACAGTGCTCAACAGAGCATCTGTGTAAATGAATAAGAACAAGGCGTGTGTGCTGTTTCTCCCAGATTTGTGAAGAGTATAGGCCTCTCTGCTTTCTGAATATGAGCTCTGACTACCAGAGATTCCGAAAGAAGCAATACTCATTGGGGGTTCTTTGTCTGTGATGCTGTCATAAGGACATTAGACACATTTCCCCAAGGCGATATCTGGTTTATGGTCACCGCTGCCCCTTCACCCTTGGTAATACTCATCCATCGTAAGGACGTTTTTGAAGAGCCAGAGCTTCAGCTAGGGACACTCCTTCTGATTCTCCCTTTCTAAGATCTGGTTTCTCTATTTACATATTAACATGAAAAAAATTACCAGAAGTGAAGTAAAAAGATAAATGAGAAACTGAGAAAAAATATTTCTCATACAGAAGACAAAGGGTAAATATCTTATTAACAAAGACTACTTATAAATCAGTAAGAAAAAGATAGACCCCTTAACAGAAAAAAGGCAAAAATGTGATGAATAAACAATGCTAGTAAAAAATACAAATGGGCAATAAACATATGAAAAGAATCTCTAGCACAGGCATAAAGCCATTCAAATGAAAAAAATGAAATTCCAACATTTATGACCTGGGAGGACAGCAGAGATTAAAACAGCTTAACAATGCCCCGTGTTGGCAAAAGTAAAGGGAAATGTCACTGTCTTATCCTCTTGTTAGGAATATGGCCTGGTATACTCTTTCCAGACGGCAAAATCTATTTGAAAAGTTAAATATTTATACAAATTTACAAATTTATACAAATTTCATAATTCCAATTCTATAAATATAGTTTAGGTATACATATATGTACAAGATGTTTATTGTGGTGTTGTTTGTAATAGCAAAAATTGGAAATAATCTGCACGCTCATCAATAAGGGACAAGATAAATAAGTTAGGGAAGGTTCATGTAAGAAAGCACAGGTAACTACTACTGAGTACACCAACTGACATACACACTCATTTAAAAGGCTCTCCAGGCTGGGCGCGGTGGCTCACGCCTATAATCCTAGCACTCTGGGAGGCTGAGGTGGGAGGATTGCTCAAGGTCAGGAGTTCGAAACCAGCCTGAGCAAGAGCCCGACACCGCCTCTACTAAAAATAGAAAGAAATTAATTGGCCAACTAAAAATATATAGAAAAAAACTAACCGAGCATGATGGCGCATGACTGTAGTCTCAGCTACTCGCGAGGCTGAGGCAGAAGGATCGCTTGAGCCCAGGAGTTTGAGGTTGCTGTGAGCTAGGCTGATGCCACGGCACTCTAGCTTGGGCAACAGAGTGAGACTCTGTCTCAAAAAAAAAAAAAACATAAAAAAAACCTAAAAGGTTCTCCAACGTACATTATTACATGGACAAAAGCAAGTTCCAAAATGTGTAGTCCCATTTAGTTAAAAAAAAAGTTAGGCACACATATGTAGGATTATTTATGTATAATTTCTATGGAGATATAAAGAGACTATTAACAGTGGCTGCCTCTGGGCATGGAGAAGTAGGCTTCTACTTTTCACACTGTAAATTTGTATAGTATTTTATTTTTAATCATTAATATCTATTACTTTCATAATTTAAAAAACTGATTTAAAAAATAAAGAGAGACTCTTAGAAACAAGACTCGTAATAAAGGGGATGGGCACCGTGACTTTATCCCACATGTACGGGTACCAGTGACTATTGGGGTAAATGCAGGGAGAAGTCAGCTTAGGATCTAAAGACCTGAGTTCTAGCCCTGTACCCCAAACCAGCTGTGGGCCTTAGGCAAGTCATTTCATTTCTTCATTATTCATGTTAAAAGTTTTCTCATATATAAAATGAAATGATGATTTCAAAATTTCCTTTCAGCTCTCTTGTTCATAAGACTCTGATCCTGGACAGGCTTTAAAAACATTTCTTATTGTGGGGTGTGGAAGACTGAACCTCTTGTAGACATTCTGTCTGGTCCCGTGCGACTCTTCTCCTGCAATCCCAGAGCTAAATTTCATATTGTGGCAAGACCCTCAAGGCCAGTGGAAGGCTGTGCTCTTAGCAGGTGCTTTGTGGATTTCTGTGAGCTGGTGGTTTTTATGGCTAGGCGACACTGGGGCTGTGCTAATCCCTGTTCCTTCATGCAAATGAAGAATAGGGCCTGATTCTGCCCAAGGGTCTTGGATTCTTTTCCAAAATTTGGTCTCATTTAAAACCCAAAACATATTTGGCCTCAAGTGTCTTTCCCCTGAACTTTAAAAAAATCCTATAATTAATTGAAAGGAAATTAAATGTATCTGGTTTTGATTCATTTACACTTAACTCTTAGAAAAATAATAATTTGATGTCCAAGAATTTTCAGCCTTTTAATGAGTTTTCCGGAAGGCTTTTTCCCCCCCTCTTAAAACAGGAAGTGGTGCTATGCTATGGGCGAACACAGCAACCCCCAAGGCCCCAATTCAGTTTGAAGCTGTATTGCCCACCATTTTGCATGGGTCCCCTTGGCCCCAGCAAGGCCTTTCTCTCTCTAGTACTCACCTGAGAACAGGAGACACAATCGCCTTTTCCATAAGAGGGAATAAAGTAAGGAAGAGCGACTGGAGCTACCAGAAGGAAAAGAAGTTACTTATCCAGCTCCATGGGCCAATAGCTCTTCTAACCTTTAAAATGTACACTTGATGTTTATGACAACCCTAGGACATATACAACATTTCCATTTTGGAGAGGATAGGTAACTTACCCGAGGTCATACAGGTAGAAAGCAGAAAAGCAATGATTTGAACCTAATCTTGTTCACCTGCAAAGTCCGTAAAGCTTAGCCACTACGACACATCACCAGATCAACACGTACAACTCCGTATCATTTAGGCTCCACACCCCTCTACTGAGGACCACATAGGTTTTGTTATTGTTTGATCCTTTATTTGATTTGGTTTTTTTGAGATAGGGTCTTCTTTTGTTTCCCAGGCTAGAGTGCAGTAGCATCATCATAGCTCACTACAACCTCCAATTCCTGAACTCAAGTGACCCTCCTGCCTCAGCCTCTCCAGAATTTGTTTTATTTTTGGTAGAGATGGGATCATGCTCTTGCTCAGGCTGGTCTCAAACTCCTGGCCTCAAGTGATCTCCCACCTGGGCCTCCCAAAGTGCTAGGATTACAGGCATGAGCTACCGTGCCTGGTGATGTTTTGTTTTTTAGTCTAAGAGACCCACAGCCACAGTCTGCACTGGTCAAATTCAGTAAAGTGCTCAATTCTCCACCACCCTTTACTCAGTAAGGCCTAAGCCCTGTATTTCTCAGGTAAAAGAGCCTGCTTGGCTTTGTTAGCAGGTGCACTGGCATGAAACTGACGGGTTCTATGTTACCATACAGAGTGAACCAGGTGATTTGTAAAGTTTGTAGCTCAATAGAGAAGAGCACATTGTTTGACCTGACAAGGCTTCCTCCTCTACCCTCATATCTTCTCTTTCTGTTTCTCTCTCGCTCTAACTCTTGCTCTCTTTTTCATTCTCTTTCACTCATACACATGTAAAACTACACACAATTTTTAAAAATAACAGATTTGGGAGGTTTTAAAAAACACAGAGAAGGGAATGTTTTGCAAGGTTAAAAGGAAATCATCGAGAACGGCTGACTTCAGGCTCCAGTTTCTCTTGAATACCCTCTCTTGTTATTTCAAGGCTGATTGACTTATAACTGCATCCAAAGCTACCTCACACCAGTTCCTTTTATCAGACCAAGTGAGACTTCCTGTGGACTGGCCCAGCTTCCTGATATATTTCCTTCCTTTGGCAGAACAAAGAAAACCATAACTCCAAGGATCCTTGGGAGCATATACAATTTAGCTCTGAAGAACCCATTATTTTAAAATTTTCATTCTCAGTGTATAGGACCAAGTGTCCACCTTTGCATTTTTTCACAGCATTGTGTGCAGCATCACAATGAGCCCCAGGTTCAGTCATCAGGAGTCAGTGAGCCACTTGAACTCGTCCCAGTTGTAGTTTGATTTCATTCAAGGAAGGAAAATTAACTCATTCTCCTCACTGACCATGCATGAACACTCCCACTCCATACACACATATCATTCAAAGAGTCATGGGGAACATTTCTCTACATAGGATTTAATCTTTTGTTACCTTAATTCAACATAACAGGTCTGCAAAGAAACCCTCTTATTTAAAGATTTCAGCCTATCTGTGTTTGGTGTTCTAACTCTAGCAACATGCATGTAGGGAAAGAATCTTCAAAGTATATCCAAAGGGTCATCGAAGTCAGTTGAAGAAGAAATTCCAGCAATTGAGATGAGGTTGTTGCTTTCCTCTTTTGTCTGGCCACTTGGCCTGACTATCAACTCCTACAGAAAGGCATGACCCAGGTTAACAGGGTGCACTATTAATAGAGCTGCCTGATTCTCTGTCATATCTCCCAAAGCACCTCTCACACGTTGCCAGCTTATGATACCACCCCACTCCCAATACTTTTAGAAAGTAAGAGGCCATTGCACAGAAGAGATCGCTGAGGCTTCAGGATGCAATGTGCCCAAAGATAAGAACTGGGCAAGAGACACTGGGAGCAGAATTCACGTATTCATGCTCCCAAACCCCACATTCCATGGTAAGGGTGTTTTCTAGAGCGAAGACATCAAGGCTCAATGGACCCAGTGGGACTCACGCTTTCTTTGGTTATTGGTCCTGTCACCCGACCATGGCTGTCACACCCCTGGGGATTGAAGAGGGCACTTTCCATGGGCACCAGCTAGGCAGCTAGGCAATCACATAGCCACCCAAATGCTACTAAAGTAAGTTTTTCTTTTTACAAGGATCACTGATTTGGAAAGGGAAAAAAATAAAATGTAGCACCCCTGGCAAGAGGTGTCACTTAAGAGGGCTAATTCATACTGATTTTTCCTAACCCAACCCTTAATGTTACCATCTCTAGATGAAAAGGAAAGTAACTGAGAAACCATGCGGCATGAGGAGTGTGTGCTCAGCCTCACACACCCTGCCTGGACAACGCCAAGGGGAAAGGTTAGGCTGGGTGACTGCACCCGTACAGCCTGAGAGCTTCTTTTCCTGGCACTGTACTCCGCCACCAGCCCTGTACCCAGCCCGTGAGCAGTCAGCGACCCCAGAGCAAAATCCGTGTTTAAGCTGGGAACAACACAGCTCCCAGCCCTGATTTGGCTGTCTGTAGAGAACCACTGACCTGACCCAGGCCCTCTCTATCCTAGCACACTGGGCCAAAGGGCGCAAGCACTCTTGCTCAAACAGGGTCTTCGGTGTAACATAGGACTTCCCTAGAGGTCAGGGACTTGTGAAACACCTGTACTTTCTGCACTTTTCTAGAAAGGGGAGGAAGAAAGAGCAGACAACTTTTCTGGAAGTGTCATTTCAGGAAACTGCCATGTGAAGGGTTTTCTCAGAGTGCATTAGGGAAAGTGTCCAGCCATGTGGATTTGCTGCTCTGGGCTTCTAAGCTATTCCTTCTGGAGGTCTGTGGATCTCTATGTCCTTACTGGATCTGTAGCATGGTAAAGGAATTACCGTGGCCACCCCTCCCTGTCTCCCCAGAGTTTGCCCCTAGAAGGTTTTGTAGACAAGCTATTATCAGGCAGTGGGCTGAGTTGGGGCGCACCAGAATTAATTATTTCTTCCCATCAGTTTGACCCAGACTCTTCTCTGCCCAGGGCAACCGTTTTAAAAATCTTAAAACCCTATGTGTATTTCATGGGAAATTTCACTCGCCTGTTTCTGATTCACTTCCAATTAAAGGCTCAAAATACTGGTTTTGTAAGAGCTCTTTGATGATTCTGATTCTTGTTGGTTCATCTTTTTTTTCTTCCTAAATGTCCACAGAAGTTTAATAAATGTTGTTTAAACATTTGCATGCTTAATTGTTAAAAATAATTGGAAACAGGAAAGAATGTCTTGCTTGTGTGCACAATGCAGGCACGCAGGAGGGGGAAAAGGAGAGACAAATGCCTCAGTGGACATGAACTTCTGTGGGAAATAAGGAGCGTCACTGAAAGTGGGTGCCTTGGTTTGCCCATCACTGGGGGGTGATGCTCTGAGCTCAGATCCTCTGGCAGGGGCAGGGGAGTGTTACATGCACACGAGAGTCCCTCTTGCTGCGTCAGTGAGCATCAACAAGCAGTGAGTTGAGTGGTCCATTTTATCAGAGATGAAACAGGTGGACTGGCATTTTCCAGCTACAAAGACTACTTTTAACTCCTTTCTGATTGGAGGGTGTGGGTTGTCTGCTATTACAACAAACCTCATTCTCCATTTCCTCCTCATAGTCCTTAAAAAGCTTTGATAGCAACACTATCTGGATACACCTCTGTACACCCCCAGAGAGTTTCCATCCTCTGTGTATCAGTCCCTGTAAATGCTAAAGTGCACACTGGTTTGGGTAACCTGAGTTCTGTTGCCTGGTTTGCATTTGGTTGGCTAGGGAACATTGGGCAAGTTACTCTCCGTTTCTTAACCTCAGCTTCTCCATCTACCCAAAAGGATTAAGCCTAGGATGATCCTATTCTTGTGTGGATTTTGTAGAAATCTGGAGGACTGAGTTGCTTTGAGTTTCTTGAAGAAAAACATTAATTAATTGCTACAATTTGACTAACTACTGAGTTGCTCATCATATGGTTGTTCTTGTTGCCAGTTGTAAACCATGCAACATACCAGATTCTGGGCCTTATTTGGATTTTTTACTAAAGAGAAAGCACCCACTGCTTTCTCTTTATTTGTAAGGGGCTGGTTAGCAATGTTCAGTCAGCTGAAGTTATAAAATATAACTTTGTGTGCACACATTGTAATGTGGAAATGCTGTGTGCTACCAAGTCCTTCTTTGCCTAAGAAAGGTGACACAAAATCTTAGTAAGGTTGGCAGTGAGTTTCTGGAGTGTTTTGCCAAATTATCATGACAGTGGCAGAATGATTCAACAAAAGTCACATGAAGTTTGAAGTTTGAAAATCTAAATTCAATCCCACTTATTAGCTGTGTGATCTTGGACCAGATATTAGCTTCTCTACTCTCTTTTTCTATCTGTGAAATAAGAATATCAATGATAATAATGATAATATTACCTTTTTGATCTACCTTACTAATTATAAGAATCAAAAGAAATATGGAAGTAAAAGTACTTTGTAATTGTAAAGTGCTGTGCAAATACTAGTTATTATCTTAGTTATTATTCTCATTCATGTCAGTACTTTAACATAACAGATGAAAAACTTTGCTTAAATTGAACCCATTGAGTTGCTTTTCTCTGGCCCTAATGATTCTAAAGATTTGTTTGCATTTGGTTAATTTTGTCAGTTAGCTACTTACACATATCTCTTTGCCCATGTAGACACCATCCTCTACAAATGCATCAGTCCGGATCAAACATCCCATATTCCTCCTTTCCCTCCCTCGTATCCGGCCATTGTTCTAGTTGAGAAACTCCCATCCCAATCAATGGGGTTTTACGTAAAAACCAATGGCAGGATATGAGTGTGGCTTCAGGAATTCCAGGCTTGTGCTGCTGATAAAGAGAGCTGTGTCAAACAGAAAACACCAGAGAAACAAATTCTCCTGTCCAACCTATGCTGCAACACTCCCCTGTGAATAGTTTTTAAATGGCCACCTGGCTAGCCAGATGCACACTGGCTGCCTCCACTCATTCACCTGCGTGGGCCACCTCTTCTCTTACCTCCCTGTGTCCTTGTGGTGCTGGGCTAAGGGAATACAGAACCAGGCCAGAAGTTGGTTAATTCAGAGGGAAACTAACATTTCAGTTCTTCAGCCTAGGAGGGATAGTGGAACCGAGCTCCCCTGATCAAGGGATGTGAATTTGATTGGGTTGTGATGGTCTGTCCTAAGTGTAGATGCTACTAATAGGTTTAACTGACTTCAGTGTAAGTGAAGGGACAACAGAACAGAGGAAGTAATTTGCCTTAAAGATGGTCCTCTGCTAGGCTTGAAGTCAGGAATCACGGAGGCTCTTCTCTCACCTAATGAATCCAGGCGAGGCTAGCTCTGTCTTTATCTTCATCAGGCATCATTGGTATTTTAGGAAAAGTTGTATTTCTGTCTTTTATGATACATTAAGCAGCCAAAAATGACTGTGTGACCAGAGTGAAGGGAAGGAGAACATTTGCCCACATTCTACCCACCCTGAAACAGCTTAATAATGATGTGTGAAGAAAGGAAAATAAAGTTAACTATTTTCATTTTAAGTGCTCATTCAGACATTTAGGCCTGAGACTAAGAATTTCTCCTTAAATCTGTTTTCTGAATGGGTTGCAATATATATTAGGGTTTTATTCTTGGCCAACATTTAGGATTTCAAAATCCATGGGCTGGGACACTGAGCTGCTCATACACCAATCTGTAAGTCCTAGGGCCTGCAATCTAGCCAAGGTCAGCCTTATTACTTTTTCCCCATGAAAACAAAGACCTAGATGCTGTATCGAAGGAACATTCTGTGTTTTTCCACACCAGCACCACAGAGTGAAGGTAAAGAGTTTAGAGAGTATCTCAAATATATATTTCAAATTATAAAGAACATCTCACACAATGGATAAATGCAGCCTTGTAGGAAATTTATTTGACAGTGGTGTCTACCTTTGTAAGGTTGGATTATATAAAAGTTCTGGACAAACTTGTTGTCCTACCACGTTAACTATTTCCTGTGTCTTGCCCAAACATTTATAGGTTTGGAAATAGCTAATGTAACACTTTCTAATCTTTTCAAGTAACTCTAAATTTCTGGTTTTGAATGTGATTTTGATGAAAGGGAGCAATAGTATTTTCTTGGGCTATAGAAGATTCAACCATTTCTTTCTTGAAGTTATCCAGGTATAGGAAACTTCATAAGCGATATAGCTCTTGCACAAGTTTTTGGAGAAGAGATTTGGGAAACTTCATCAGTTTATCTCAGCCTTTTAAATCTTATATTAAAGACTAAGGAAAGTGGAAGATTAAGAAAACTGTCTTTATGAGGTCTGTGTAATAGAACTTTCTGCTAAGATGGAACTGTCCTGTTATGTACTGTCAGATATGGTAGCCACTGGCCTAGCTATTCAAGTGGCTATTGAACATTTGAAATGTGGGTAGTGCAAAAAGGAAGTGAATTTTTCATTTAATTCAATTTTAATTAATCTAAACTTAAATAGCCACATGTGGCTAGTGGCCACCATAGTAGACAGTGCAAGTCTGTATCATTCAGGTCAAAAACATAATTTTAAAATCTGAATTCTGTCAGAGGGGTATATTTACATGGATTATTTTTATCTGAGTCAGCACTGTGTTGTCCACATGGAAACTAATACTTCCATTTACTCTTATGACTAATGTTAAAGCAAAACAGAATGAAAAGGGAACGCTCAGCATTATCGTGTTGGCCTGGGGCTAGAGCTAAGGTTACCATCTAGTCTCCTGGCTTCGTCACTCATTCTGTGCTGACCTTTGGGAATATAATACTTTATTTCCTTTCCATGAAATGGGGGCATTTGGAATGTATCAAAAATATATTCGCAAATCATGACTGAATGTATATATTGGGCCTGTCAAAGAAAGATATGGGCATTTGCTATATACCTTTTCATTGAAAAATAACCTTGGCCAAAGAGAACCCCTATACAACATGATGATTTTCATTTGTAAAACACTGGCATAGTACTAACTTATTTTTAAGGTCATTTTCTGCTCTAGTGCTTTATGTTCTATGCCACCATGAAAACAGGATTTCCTACTATGTAGGGCTCCATAGTACTAACAGATGGTTTGCTTTCTAGTTCCCAGATCTCTATAACTCTTTGTAGGATTTCTTCTTAAGCATAAATGTGAACAAAGAAACTTTAACTTAGAAAATAAGTAGCTGGAGTGTTAGTCTTTGAAACCCAATTTCTCTCCAGTGAGTGTTCCCTAGGTTTGTACTGTTTTGTGGTACACTCAGTTCCAAAGATCTACATCCTTGATTCTCCCAAGACATGAAGCAATTTATCTGTTTTCTTCGTGCCCCTCATCCACAGATAATAGGAATGTATGACATGCTACATCTACTGTGGTTGTAGAATTACCATAAGGAATAAATGCCCCAGTCCTTCTCCCAGGTAGCTCTGGCCTCATTACTAAGGTCTTGCTAAGGAGCAGATCTACAGTGGCTTTGGCCTTGGAAGTCTCCAGGTATACATCATTCTGAAGGTCAATCCTGTGTCCATCACTGAACCTGTGGCATGAATTTGTGAGTTGAATAATTTAAAACTAAGATGGACAGGCTCCTCAGAAATGATGCAAAATTCCCTGTGGTCCAGCTCTCCAGAACAGTCTTAGAGGTGCTAACCTACTGTGGTCCTGCCTCTTACTCAGACCTGCCCTCAAAAGAGGATGAGCTACACAGGTCAGCCCACAGGCCCCAGAAATTGCCCACTTAGTCTTTTGTGGTCTCATCCTGACTACTTCATATAGAGCTTATCATTAGTGCAAGAATTCTGTAGCTCATTCATTTTCAGAAAAATCCCTCTTCAGTTTGAGACATTCCACCCTGTCCTTTTCAGATTACATCAAGAATCAGGGGAAGAGTATGCACAAAGTACAAGTCTGAGAACAAAGTGATTTGGCTACTCCTCTGACCTCATTTTAAGCATCTAATGTTGCTGTGAGCTCCTCGAAGGCAGAGACCAGCAGTTTGTCTTTGAGTCCTCAGGACCTGACACATATTCATGCACTTGTGAGCAGCTCCTACATGCCCAGTGCTGGGCTACCGCAGTGAAAACACAGGTGTGATTCCTGCTTCGCCAGAGATCATAGTCAAGCCGAGAAAACAGGTATTTAGCAAGTTGTTGTAAGTGCAAAGAGCTGTGTGAAAGGGGAAGTATGGGGTGCCTCAGGAGGGTATAACATGGGGACCCAACCTGGCCTTGGAGGTCAAAGGCTTCCCTAAGGAAGTGACATTCAGGCTGAACCCTGAGTGATAAGCTGGAGTCAGTACGAAGGAGAATGAGCCTTCGATAAGTCCTTGCTGAGTGAGCGAATGAATGGAACGGCTGCCCGGGGCCTCTCTAAATTAAGTACGCTGAGCTTAGTCATCCTAACCATAGTCCCCCCAGCATTATCAGGGTGTCCATAAGCCACACTTTTCTTCAACAGGGGGAGTAGATCGTCACGGCGAGTATCATGAGAGCACAGTCACCTCGGAAGGTGTGATCAGACTAATGTTTCACTGAGCGCACAGAGGACATGTATCGGGTAATATACCTTTAATATGCAGTGTATCCAGAAATTTAAAGGACAAGAAGATTCTGGAAGACCGACTTCCACCTTCAAAAATCCCAGCCTGTGATATCACTTGGTTTCAACTTGATATAACTCCTTACTGGCAAAGTATGGCAGCTCTTTGGCAAATAGAGCTCTGGAAGCTGTACTCGCTGGCTTTGACAAGAGCTGCTTTCTGACCTTAAGCAAAGGCCAGGGTCTTCCTATGCTTCAGTTTCCTCAACTGCAGAACAGGGAGATTCTGCTAATGATAATTTTACCTCAAAGTGATATTGTAACAAAAATGGCGGTAAAAGCATTTTGCAAGATCAAAAAAAACCAAAAAAAACGCCTACTGAACAGGCATGTTATCTATATCTGGTGCTTGCTAGAATTTCAGAGGAAACTCTCTGATCTAAGATTCTAGAGAGGTTAAGAACTGGGATTGCCTGTTGAGATCTTTTCTGGAATTGCTGTGACATTTATCTCATCAGTGCTTGGAAACAACTGGCAGGAGGTTTCAGTAATGCCGATGATGATGATGATGATGTGAACTGAGTAGGGACTGATGAGTCCAGCCCCGTGCTGGACACCTCAAGGCGCCCTAGCACTCCACTCCCACCCCCGCCCTGTGGAGGGCGTCTGTCGTCACACCCACTCTCCCAGTGGAGGAGCCATGGCACACACCACTCAAGTGGCCTGCCGAAAGGTATGCTGCTGGCAGAGCCCGTCTGACACCGAGGACTTTACTCACTACATGTGGGGAATGTTTTGAGCTTTTCAGAATAAGAGCTCAGGATTGCTAAGTGATTAAACACATACAATTAATTATTCCTGCCCTGGAATACAAGAGTGTTAACATCAGCAGAAGTTTATTTGTGCAATTCCTTTGGCCTTGTGGTCCCAAATGACTCCACCCCGTTTCCTAAGTATTGCTGCCCGTTGTTTAAAGTGAAAAAAAAAATCTATTTTCAAATCTGTCTGAATAGAAAATGAATTGCCTTAAAAATAGTGAAAGCTACAGTGAAGGACTAAAGAAACCAAGGAGTCAGTGACATTTGGTGAGAAACCACTACACAAAGTCCATGGGAATGCCAGCATCTAGGCTGTATTTTATTAACAAGATCTTAAACAATTTTTAAGGGTCTTATTATTACCTTCCCTATCACCATCGCACCTCACTTAGTTGGATGATACAGAGAGAAAACAGCATTTCTACCTTCTTGCAACGGAAATAATCTAGATTTTGCTTGTGCCACTTTCGTTTCCCCACTGGGGAATCTGAGAGATGACCTGGTTGAATTCTACCAGTAAAGGTCAGGCTTTGAATCCAAGGCAGAGGAAAAGAAATGAAGAAAACATTTTGCAATGGTACCCCATGAGTCCTGAGCACACTGGGGCCTCTCCTTGTTGCATTGTGGTCTGCTGATAAGGATAACATTGATGACAAGCGGAACATTTCCAGGACAAAGGAAATTCCCTGTTTTAGTGTTTAAAGGAAGCCACCCTCCACTCAGGTTTGTGTCATAGGCCCAGATTTTCCTGCTGGGGGGCAGGCGAGGCAGAGCTCGGCTCCTGGCACAGTGGAGACGGTGAGCTGCCGGGCTGCTGGTGAATGTGTCTGTCCCACTTCCATCTGGGGAGCATTTTCGTGGTTAGAAGTCAATAAGGGATCATTGCAGTTTATGGCATTCGTAGGGTTAGGAACCAGACTGTCAGAAATGGAGGCACATCGGTTGGGGGAGTTAAAAAAAGGCTGATTCACACAATGTGGCCCATTTAGGAATCATAGCAAAAGCACCAGGAGATTTAGAAAAGTTGATCTGGTTTTGAGTTTAAATTCTGGGCCTCCTTCTCTCCCCACCTCTCCAAGCCAAAATGTCAGAAAAGGGCCTGGTTACCCTTTATAGGGTGCAACATAAACAGCTCTGCAGCAGCAGGAGCCCATGATGTTCCCCAGGCCACGGTGCCAGGCTGGGGTGGGGGCCCGTGGGGAAAGCAGCTTTCCTTCTGTCTGGTTAGTATTTGGCATTGACTTTAATTTTCTCCAACCTCTGTTTTCTAGAAGCCTGTACAGGAAGTACAGGAATAAAAGAGAAGCTGATCTTGGGGGTTTTCTTGCCAAACTTCAAACGAGGTGGATTTTTGACTTTTCATACTGGGGGGAGGCATTTCCAAGAGGAAAGGCTGCTTGGGGGACTTGAACCCAGAGACTGAGATCTCGGCCATGTGCCATCCAAGCACGCGGCTCTCCCAGCAGAATGAGTGCTCTGGGTGTCCTGCTCGCCTCTCCCTGGGCACTGTGGGGTCAGCTGCGGCGAGCCCGGCCGCAGGGCTCTGCATTCCTGCTGGGTTTTGCTTGGTTTGGGTGGGTGTGACCACGGGTTTACTCTGGAGAAAACAGACAAAGAGTCTAAATTGGGCAGGATCTCGAATCTAATGACTTGTTTACAGATCCTGTACTTTTTTCCAGTGCAGGGAGGTGGAAGAGGCAGGGGCAGGCTCATCACTGTGGGCATGGGCACATTGTTGTTTTTCATCCTAAGGAGGCTGGACAGTTTTAGAAAGCGGCAGGGCATCTGCCTGGCATCCAGCAGGCCGGGCGGCACTCTGTGTAATTTTCCAAGGTGGGGAGGAAGCAGCAGCGGCTTCTGCCTCTGCCCACCAGCTTAGCTTCCGGGGCACACACTGCTCCTGGGAGAATGCCGGATCCTGCCACATGAAAGGCCCTACTTCCTCCCACTTCAGCTTCGAGCGATGGGGAGATTACTCTATTCACCCCTGCTCCAAGTGCACCCCGAGCCAGAGTCCCCAGCCAGGAATGCACACTCGCGATGGGGCGGGGGCAGCACTGCCAGCCCTGTGTGAGATGAGAGGAGATTCCGAGGAGGACCCCTCTGATACAAGACACTTTGGCTGTGAGGTGACATGTATTTAATAATTGCTAAGTGCAAGTAATTCCTTCAAAACAAAATAGTGTACTGCAAAATTTGAGGACTTGTTCTCCTAGATTGTGGAAGTTCTTCTGGAGCTCAGAGAAGCTGCTTCCCAGGCATGTAGGTGCCCAGGGTTTACCCGAAGGCTGTGCAAGGCTTGAAGGCTGCAGGGGGAGGGGCAGGGAGAGCCTGCTCACGTGCATGCCAGGTGGCTTATGAACATGCCCTTTAGTTCCCTTGCCAACCCATGAGTGTCTATTGTGATTACCATATTCTGATGAGGAAACTGAGGCTCAGAGAGGCTCAGTCATTTACTTGAAGCCATACAGCCGCTAAGTGCACCGTGCTACTTCCCCTTTTCATCTAGCCTGGACAGGCTTACAAGGCGAGGCAGTAACCCCTCTATGCCTGAGCTCCTCAAACTGAAGAGGGGTGGTTCTAGGATGCAGTCTATTACCTCTCTTGGGCTGTTTCAGTTGGGTGTGGCTTATTTGAAATAGTGTTTCAGAAAAATGAGTTCTATTCTGTAGTACAGGAGCCCAAACCACTATGTACTGCTGACCCTTGTGTCCAAAAGTCCCCTGCTGATCCCATAAAGAACCTTTAAGGGGGTCCTGGGAATGGCGTGTGTAGGAGGGTGTTCTTGGGAGCCTCTGGGCCCTCCTGGCAGGGGAGCCTCAGAGACAACGGCATCACCAAAAAACTCGCCATTTGGAATGGGACACGAATTAAGGACACCACCAGCTACACCAACTAACCCAACAACTGGAGTATGTAAAAATACAGCTGCTCACATTTACTCTATATTTTTTCATTTAAAAACTGTGTCATGCCTATTAACTCATTTGAATGCTGAGAGGTAGGTAGGGCAGCTATTATGATTGAAAAAAGAGGCCACGTGACGCAGTAGAGTTGGGTTCTGGTCCCAGCAAATGCTGTCACTAGGTGTATGTGGCCTGAGCAGATCCTTCCACTTCTAGCCTCAGTTTCCTCCTCTGCAACATGAAGGACTTGCTTTCCAAAGCTTCTCAAGCTGTGGGAGTGAGGATCCAAGAATGATTCTCCCCAACATCCTGAGACTGCCCCCAAGCTGGCAGCCCAAGGCACATGGGGGAGCACCCCCACCTTCCCCTTCCCTCTGCTGGCCGGAGTCTGACCAATGGGGAAACCAGGACTGTGGCGGGAAGGAGTAGGTGGCAAGATTCCCTTCCACTTGTTTCCTGCACCTGGAAACAAGAACAAGGCTATTATTTGGATGACTTATTGTTTAGAGTTTTTGTTTGTTTTGGTTTGAGTTTTTTTTAAACTTTATGGAAAGAAACTTTCATATTTTTCAAATTCCAAGTATTCCTCTCAGCTCAGCACCCTGCAAGTGACCAATGGCTGGATCAGCCCTAGTGAACAGCAGCAGACTGTATTATTCATCCGTACCCCACGCTGGAGGTGCAGACTTGGGGAGACCAGCAGAGCAGCTGAGGTTAGACTCAGTGGAAAATTCAGAATTGCAGATGTGGATCCAAATTGAGCTGAAAAATCTCATGAGATCAGGCTTTCTTGGACTTCCTGCTTTTAGCCCAAGCAGTATGTTCAACATAAACGAACTTTCGGTATTTTGAAACTTCCGTTTCTGATCTCAGAACCTGGAAGTAAAGAGCTGTTGTGAGCATTTCCACAAATGTTGTCATGGTTGTTCTGGAGGCCAAGTTGAACCCAGTAATTATGCAGCTTTGGAACACGCTGCACCCACAGCAGCCTGCCTGGTTGGCAGCTTGGGAGGGAGACAGGCATTTTGGTAAAGAGTCCAGGCTTTGGAGACAGGCAGGTCTGCTTTCACATTCTAGCACAGTCACTTCCGGCCATGTGACTTAACCTCCCAGGGTCTCAGTCTCCTCATCAGTTATATGAGGAAAGCATATGGTTCATACTGTTGTAAGGATGAAATGATCTTTGTGTTTGTGTACTTGCTCCCCTCTTTTCTCATATATATGTATCTCTGTGCATATATACGAAATATATGTAAATGTGTGTATATTATATATCTATATTATCTATTTATTTATAGCTTTATAAGTTCCCCTGGGGGTCTTAGGTAGCTAACTTCTGATAGATGCGGCATTTGGAAGTTGCTGAAATCTACCTAATCAACTGTTAAATGGTGCTTTACACAAAGACATTCAGAGAGTATGAGCTCTGTGGTGCTGGAGAGATCTCAGGCAAACTCAGGTGACAAGGAAGACTTGCAGCAAATTTTAGCAGTTGAATTACATTCACCACATGTTCTCCGGTTTCTAGGGCCTCCTTTGCTTTCCCAGGGCCAAGTAGGTAGCGGTGCTGGGCAGGCAGGTGCTCCAGTGGGCACAGTCACTGGTTGAAATAGATGAGGAGATGGAGTCAGAGACAGGGAAGGTAAAGTATGTCAAATCCCACCCAAAGCCACAGAGAAACAGCCCTCTTAGGAAGCCCATCATACACATGCTATCATCTCTTCTCTGTTTTTGGCTTACTTGTTTTTCTAACTCACTAAATGTACTATTTGTTTTTTAATTTTTTAAAAAATAATTATTTCCAAAGTAACACCTCATCCTTGTATAAAATTTGAAAAATATAGAAAACCACAAAAGAAAAATGCAAAAGCACCCATTGTCTCACAATCTAGAAAATAACCTATTAATATTTTGGTGTATTTCCTTCCAGTCTTTTTAATGAAAATATATAGACATATATGTCTTATTTTTACATAATCAGAATTATATTGCTTTGTAACCTCCCTTTATTCTTTTAATATTAAATTATGGACATTTCCCCACATCACTAACTGTTATTCTACATCACTACTTCTGACGCCGCATCTACAGTAAAGCATAAATGAGTGAGTTAGGTTCTGGGCCCTTGAATGGTGTGTATCATCTTAGTTCTCCCAGGTTCTGGACCTGGGATGGCATTTTGTAACAGAACCAGACTTAACTCTTTTTTATTTTAATAAAATCTTCAGTGTAGGCTTTAAAAGTGAGCCCACATGAAATGCTGCAAAGGCGATGTTAAAAAAGTCACAAAGTCCCCCTTGAGTCATAAAACCAGAAACACAGGGCCAGGCCTTCGCTCACCTCCTTGTGCCTCTTAATGCAGCCCAGATGGGAGCCCGTCTGAAATCGGATTGCAGGCAAGCCGGAGCCCGATCTGATAGCACAAAGACACCCACAACTCTGAATTTCCTGCTACTAGGAGGCCTCTTTTTGCATAGGCTGTTTGATTTACACATACGTGGAAAGCAGCCACTAATAATAGAAGTTGCCTCTTTTCTTCCGTCGTCAGACTGCACGGTCCCTGCTCAGCGTCTCCCGCGTCTCGGCGCAGCTGTCTGCCACTCGTTCTGCCCCTCGCAGCACCAGGGTCAGCCGGCTCCTTGTCAGAAAGAGGCCGAGCCCTCTGCACCTTCTCTGTGTGTGGCGAGGCTGGGAAGGGAGCTTTCTGAGGGCTCTTTGTCTGGCGAACAGAAGCCACCTCTGCCCAGCGGGCCCTTCCCCCTCTGCCCAGGCAAGTTCTGCACAGCCAGAGGTTCTCTTCCCCTCCTGCCCCAGCTAACCTGAGCTCGCTCAACTAACCTGGAGACGCTTCAGAGAATCTGTGTCATTGCCAACGTGGGGCTGGCAAGTTTGGGAGGGAGAATTAATTCTCACCGAGCCCCTCAAGACTAGCCATTATGTCGGGCTCACGCCTGTATGATGTTTCACAGAGAGCTGGAACAGTCACGCCCTTCTTCTTCATTATGCCCTCTCCTGCCACAGGCTGGCCTGATTCACATGGTGCCATTTATTCATGATTCATTCTACTAATCTGTGCTTAGCACCTCTTGTTCTAGGCACTGCGCTAGAACGTAGGGAGGGAATGCGGTCTTTGCTCTCACAGAAGATACAAAGAATAAAAAGAGAAGCAACTAGAACGGAACGGTCTGTGATGGGGATTGCGGGAGACATGCCTGCCTCGTTATACAAGGCCCTGTGTTTTATGTCTGAACTGTGACACTATCCTTAACTTATCCCCAGCCAGCCTGGGCATGGTTCAGGCTCACAGTTCAGCTGCTGAACTGCAGAGAGACCATCTCTTTACACAAGATCGGTTATGGGCACAAGAGTGTGCCTGGCCCAAGCATGCAGCCCCACGGACCCTTGTGGTCAGGGAGTTCCTACATAAACTCAAACCTTTGGGAGCTGGGATATGTTTACTCTTGGCACACTGGGATTTCCTGTTTCTAAGAAAATGGGCTTAGATGCTCAGCTGCATTAACCAAACAACATGTTGACGTAAATGAATCTGAATCTTGCCAGCTCCAGGCTCTCTAGAAGGTCAGGTTTGGGAACGAAGGCATTTGAGTGATTTTCCAAACTCTGACTTCCAAGCAAGGTGACTCAGGCCAGGTATTAATTGGAGCGACCCACTCCCCTCCTCTTCTGCCTAAGAGAAGTCCCACAAAAGCAATTTTCTAAAGTCCCACTGAGTGGCTTTGGAGTCAGAGGGTCCCCGGCCTTTCTGGATTGGGGGGAGCCTTTCCCCTGGCCGTCCACAGCTGGCCTTGGATATGGACATCCCAGGCAGCATGGTGGGATGCTCTGAAAAACCCATTCCACAAGAGCTCCCCCCACCAGTTCTTATCTCTCTGGAATCTTCTCC
The DNA here is from genome assembly GCA_008086735.1 of Cheirogaleus medius. NCBI lineage: Eukaryota > Metazoa > Chordata > Mammalia > Primates > Cheirogaleidae > Cheirogaleus > Cheirogaleus medius. The sequence goes on along the minus strand of VBSM01000335.1, from coordinate 935,337 downwards.
GAGAGCTCACTCCTTTGAACGTCCAGGAGGCTCACATCAAAATGCACAAGTTACCCCAAACACAACTTGGCTGTGTGACATTTGCTCAAGAGCTTAACCTAGCAAGGTCTTGGGAGTTATGGGATACCTGGCACATTGTGACCCAGGTGAAGGGTGCTTCTCAGAGAGCCCCAGCCCAGAGAAGGAAAGAGGGCAGTGGAGGATGTTTAGATGAGGAGCAGGGCAGCCTGCAGACACCAGTCTGGTGACTGCAGACACCAAAACGCCACCTGGCCTGCTCAGCTGGACCTGGTCCTCACATTGCCGTCACTACCTTGTCTGTCAGTCGGGATGCCCGCAAACTCTGCAGGGGTGTGTCTGCTCAGGCTCCGGGGAATGCAGCTTTGTCTGCTGGGGAGAATTTTGTTATTTCTAGCAATATTTGAACCAAGGGATTCGTATGACTTCCACAGGAAAGAGCAACTGTGTGGCCAAAAAACATGTAAATTATCAAAGATTTATTCTATTTTTGATTATGAATCCCTCATGACCAAATCACCCCCCGAAGGTCCCCTTTCATAGCACCATCACATTAGGTGTTGGGATTTAGCATATAAATTTTGGGAGGACACAAACGTTTAGTCCATAACACCATGTATATAAACCCAAAACAACAATGGAGCAATTGAAGAGAACAATGGACCAAGTGGAGGCTCAGGCAGTGTAAGCCGGGTAAGCAGAAAGAATTCAAAAGAAAAGGAAAATCCCTGTGGGCTTGGACTTGTTGAGAGGGCTTCCTGGAGGAGGTGTATTAGGATCCAGGAAGGCTCATCTGCATGGGTGTCTACATCTCCAGATAACAGATCCATGTCTTTGCAAACATTAGAAGTCCAGGATCATAGTGAGTACCCATAGGAATGTCTATGGGTTATCTTACGGAACTTGTGCACAAGGATGGAGACATTTCAGAGAGAAACAAATGCACTCCTGGTGCCATATGTGTGCCAAGGTCCAGGAGGCAGCCACGTGAGGGAAAAGAGGGAAAGGAGGAGGAGAGGTATAAGAAGACCCCACTTGAGATTCCAGGAATAGATCAGCAGAACCCATTTGCCTTCTAATTTAATCATCAAGCATTTGTTGAGCACCTACTATTTCTGGGCAGTGTGCAGCACTGAGAATGCAATTATGCATGAGACATGGTCCCTGTCCTTGTTGGAGTCAAGGTGTAAGTGAATACTCACACTAAAAACAAGTGCTTTCATGATAGCGTGTGCAAACCATCACATGATGCCAGCCAAAGGAGCAACCAACTCTACGGAAAGGCTCAAGAGAGTCAGGGATAGATTCACAGAGCAGGGAACAATGAAGTTGATTTTTAACATGACTTGGAATTTACCAGACAGGGTATTTCAGGGAGAGGGACCTGCGTGGACAGGAACATGAGCACGGGAAAGCGCTGTGTCAGTAAGAGTGCCCAGGTATGGGGCAGCGGGTGGGAGGCAGGAGAAGGACCAGGGCTTGACCTGGAGGAACCTTTTGTACCTGGCTGTAAAGAGTTTGGATTCTGTTATCGATCATAAGAAAATCAGCATGTGTTTTTGTAAACGAGTGTGATAACATTCAATTCAGTTAAATAAGCACTTATAGAACACATGCTATATGCAAAGCCCTCACTGTGTCGGGTAGCTTTATGGGTTCTGCAAAGAAAATACCTATCCCACGCCCTCAAGGGACCCCCAATAAATTTGGGATGGAATGAGCGGGGCAAAAGCATGAGGAGAAACAAAAGCACAAATAATTTTGATATAAGATGGAGATGGTTTGTGGTTCTAGGAGAGGCCCAGACCAACGTTTATGGAGGTAGAGATTCCCGATAACCCAGATTTGTTTCTGCTCTCTCAGGTCAAAGCAGGTCTGATTTGGAGGCCCAGCCATTTCTTAGTTCCTTCCCTTGTTAATATCACTATGATTCTCCCTTCTCTAACCAGCGAAAGTGCTTTTTTTAGGCCCAAGGAGAGCCGTGGGGTTCATTGGAATGCCAGCCAATAGATGACACACAAAAGCCACACAGAATAGGGTTGACAGTTCGCCCCTGACTCCTCCACACTCCGCCCAGGGGGAGCATGTGAGGCTATGACTCTAGGTGTTCTCTTGGAAACTGTAATTAACCACCACGAATGCCAGCGAATGTGGAAGGGGAAGGGAGAACTGAAGGCGAATAGTTTGTTCTAGATCCAATTTATTTCTGGCTCAAGTCTGTGCTCTGCTCAATGCTTACGGTTGTGAATGCAAAGTGACTCCCTAGAGGGGCTTGGACTCGATACCTACACAGTACACAGAACTCAGTCAGGGTCTCCCTGTGTCTCCCTCTTCCTCCCCTTCCCCTATCCCCAATGCGCGTGCACGCACACACACACACACA
>VBSM01000335.1:852003-932836 GCA_008086735.1 Cheirogaleus medius | reverse complement strand
TTGTGTTCTCTCTCTCTCTCTCTCTCTCTCTCTCTCTCTCTCTCTTTCTCTCTGAGTTGCCTCAGGGCTGGTGGTTTCAAAACTAGCAGCTGCAAACTTATGAAGGAAAAAAACCCAAACCACAAAACCCCGTCTTGTGAAAACCGTGTGCCAGTTCAGTCTAAAAGTGGCAGTCCGTGCAGCGCGAGCTGAAGCTGAGCAGGACCGAGCAGTCGTGTGGGGTCTCGGCCGGCTCTGGGCTGTGGGGAGGAACTAGAATGTGCCCTGGGCATGGGACACAGGGGCAAGGACACTGTGGGGGAGGAGGCTGGGGGAGGAGGGGTCCTGCTGGCCAAGGGAGGCCCTGTCCCATATGGCCCCTGTGTCAGCTGGGCTCTCCGAAACAGCTTCCCAGATGCAAATCAGACCAGCTGCTACTATCACATTACTGGTATCTTCTGTCAGAACCCTAAGGCCCAACCTGCCCTCTAAGTCCACTTGGAAGCTTTGGAAGCACAGCTGACAAAGGTGGCTGTCTCCCAACTCCTGTCTCAGCCATCCTCTCCCTCCTCCCCAGCTGGCGCTCAGCATGCTCACCTGTGTACTCACGCCTTTCAGAACGCTGTTGATTAAACAGAAAGACACCCCCCATACCCAGCCCCAAACTCCTACTGCTCTGCTGGTTTCCACCTACAACCAGTCTGAGAGAGCAGAGAGCAGGGGGTGTGGCCAGCAAGCCTAGGAGAAGACCTGCTTAGAATCAGGGATGTCTGGCCCCAAGACTGGACAAAGGAAGTCTTGGCCCCTTAACCAAATATTAAGACTAGGAAAGACGAGTTCCTTGAGTGACGCTAACCGGGCTGGGCCGTGTCTCAGCCCTCCTGCTGGAGCCCCCACCAACAGCATCCTTGGCCAGAGCAAAGCCGATGTGGGCACTTGAGCGCCTTGGCCAGCTGGTAGGAGACGGCCCTGCCTTGGACAGGACGGGCAGGTCATTTGTAGGCCCACAGACCAAGACAAGGGAGGTCAACACCCGCAGGGCCCACGGACCAGTGTCTTGTGATACTGTGCACACAGGTACAGCTTAATGAGGAAGACCCAGATGGGTGCCAGTTGTACAAACAGGGCGAGAGAATTCTAGCGTGAATTTGAGTAAAGGTGTTGGAGGAGAAGCAAAGTTGGTGAAGTGACCAAAACTGGGTGGGGTTAATGAGAGAAAGCTTCAAGGAGGAAGTAAGTTCTGAGCAGAGTTGAAGGCGGGAGGGACGGTGGCGGGCAGCAGCGAAGAGGAAGTGTGCTCTGTGGGGGAGGGCGGCGTGTCTCGGGAAGGGCAGTGCCGGCTGCACAGCGGCCCTGCGGGCTGTGCCGCACTTGAAGGTCCTCCTCGGAGTTAATATCATTTGGATATATTTGCAAGGGGGAAGAATCATATTATATAATAACAATATGCATGTCTGTAGTGGAAAGGGCATAGATTCTGGAAGGACCACACTTTGGAATCAGACAGATCTGAGTTCAGATCTTAGCTCTGCCACGTATAAGCTGGGCAACCTCCCAAGCCTCACCTTCCTGAGCCATGAAATGATGAAATTATTTCATAAGGCCATGGTGAGGATGAAACTCACGCGAAGTCCCTAGTTCCGTACCCGGCAAATAGTAGCTCCGACATCAATGTTGGCTAGTATTATTTATGTATTTTATAGTCTATGGATTGGAAAAGCAGCCACGGCAAAATGTTTTAAGTTCTCAAGAGGAAGAGTGTAAGGAGCTGGGATAGCTGATCTCAGCAAGTCAGGCCCTGCTTGCAACCTTTCTGTGCGACAAAGTCAGCCAGCACGGCACTCAAGGGCTGGGTCTACGGTGTCAGCTTTGAAAGCTGGCCTGCTGCAGCCTGAGTCCTATTTGATGGAGAAGCAGCTACATCCAGCCACATGTGCTCATAAATGTCTAACAACCAGCTCTCCAGGTTTGCCTAATGCCCACCTATTTCTGTGGTGTTAATACTCCCATGATGGCCAACTTCAAGCTCCCAGTGCAATGTCACTGGGCACGGACTTGGGAAGAGACGCACACATCGGCTCTCAGGAGCCTACCAGAGCCAGTCTGAGCACACCACTGCATCCAGTGCTGCATCCCGCAGCCACAGCCCCGCCCAGAGCAGAATGAGCCCCTGTGCCCTGCGCCTGGCCTGGCTTTGCCTCTAGTTTAAGTGGAGCGGTGAGGAGCTGCAGGGAGGGAGAGCAGGCATTCCTGCTCTCTGCCTGTCCTGTCCTGGGCAGAAGTAAAGCTTCCCTCCCTGGACCCACTTCCCCTCAGGCCAGTTCCACACTTACTAGCAAGCTCATTTTCCTCACAAGCTGAAACAAAACACAGCACAAAAAGTGGCCCTCTCCCATGGGTCTTCGGCAGAATAGCTCTGTTGTTCGAGGAACCAGAAGGTGCAGCCCCAGATGCCATGGAGTCCAGCGGCCTACTAGCACATGGGGTCAGTGCCACCCCGCCCACTGCCCTGCCCCTGGAGTGGCCGGGAGTGGGCCAGGCCAGACGACCAGCACTTCCAGTCTCCCTTTAGGGTGGCGGCAGGGAGGGTCTGGCTTCATCCTTAGTGAATTATCTGGCACAGGCTGTCACAGCACCCTGGGATGCTAGAGCCAAAAGGATCTGAACAGTTGTCTATGTGTCCCTTTGCGGCACAAGTAAGGATACTGAGGCCAGAGGTCAAAAGCTGTTCCTCTGTGCCTGCCCCTGGGCAGTGCTCCTGTGTGTTGGCACCCTGACACTTTTCTGACACCATTTCTGCCATAGTTGGGGTGGTCCCTGTGACTATAAGCTCCCTCAGGCAAGCCTTCTCCTTCTGGTATCTTCCCAGGGCACCAGCACAGCCCTGGGCATACTTGGGGACTAGCTGATAAACCAGCTCTGCTCCTGTTTCCATAAAGGAAGTGATCAAAGGAGTAGAGTCAGGGCGAACACCCAGCAAGTGCCGCAGTGGGATTCCTCCTCCAGGAGGAAGGGTCTTCCTTCCACTCCCCATTTTCCCCAGCAGGTATCACCAGCTTTCCCCGAATACCATGCAAACCTGCATCGCCCACTCATGCCGAGGGATACAATGCACCACCTAGAACTGACCACATTCAATTGGTCCTCTAGCTAGGGGTGAGTGAGGGGAATGACAGGAACCAGAGAACACGCCCTTCTGCCTGAAGCTCTCTGACTCGGCGCGTGGAGAACCACTGTGGGTCTACACAGAGATGACACAGCTACGATGTCTGCCTCGGTTCAGAAAGAGTTGGCTGAGCTCCTGCGTGGACCCTAAAGACAGGGCAGCCGTTCAGTTGCTTTTGTAGGGAGCCTCTTCTGCTGGGCACCTCTGCGCTGTCACCCTGTGTGAGTGAGGACAATGCTAATGACTCTGCCAAGAGACTTGTTATGTTCTAGGTTCAAAGAAAAAAGTTAGGGGGAGGGATTAATGGAGTGGTAGGAAGTGAGCCTATTATATTTATAAACAATGCGCCCATGTTCACATTTCAGGTGTCCTGATTTATCTCACAGGTGGGAGGGAAGAACTGCTGGCAACTCTTCTCTCAAGGCTCAAGTTTTAGAACAGGATTTCCTCTGCAGGTTGTCAAAGATCAGATAAAGTCTTAATCTCAAGCACACATAGCCTCAGGCTTTGGCCTCTGCCACTGTGTTTTCAGCTTTGGTGATTTGGTTGGAGACTCAGCACAATTAAAGAGGTGGGAAAAGAAAAAGCTCAGGTTGAGGCCTGGGAAGCATGTGGCGCTTCCCTCGGATTTCCGGGTCCATCCAGCCAGCTCGGAATGCATGCAGGGCTCAGGGCACCTTGGGTCTCCTTTGCTGGCTTTGTCCTCCTTGTATCAAGCACCAAGTGCACCATGTAGATGCATGTACCTACCACCTTTTTAAAAAGGATGGAAACCAGAGCATTCACCTTGGTTTCTAGAGCCCAGTCTAGGGAACCAGCCTGGAAGAAGGCGTCCCGGCGTTGGCTGGCGGAACTGTGAGGGTGGGAGAACTTTTAAACTTGTTCTCCAGATGTTTATGCCAAAGGGATGCCTATTTTTTTTTTAAGATGCGTTCTGTAACTTTAATGTATTTAGTGTCTTTTCAGAATAAAAATAACTGAGAATTTTAGGCACCACATTTATTAAGTGGCAGCATGTTAGGGAGTGCTCTGAAGGAATTACGTTCACTCATCACCCAAACTCAAAGTATTTATGCTATCAGAATTCAAAGTTTATCCATGTTGCTTGAGCCAGTCAACTGAGTCAGCGGGGGAAGTTTTAGGACATATAAAAGTTGAAAATCTTGAATCAGGATCTACCCTCCACAGGATCCTTTCTGCCTTTAAGTCCCCGTCTGCTTTTCCTAGTATCACCACCTTGACTGTGACTGCCGTACTTTGTGCATTTGTCATGGGTGTACTGTGCCGAAAACCTCAATTACACTTCCTCATTTCATCCTTCCAACCCCACTGTCCCCATTTTACAGATGAAAACACGAATTTCAAAGGTCACCTGGTGTGCCTGTGGAACCAACGCTCGCCCACCTGTGTGGGGCAGTCTCAGCAGTTCCCTGTTCACCTGCTGTCTCTGTGCTTGCTTGGTGGGGAGCGGAGCCTGCTGCTAAGGCCAGGCCCGCGTGAAGAGCGCACTCCAATCCAGAGCGCCGCAGACCAGCAGGCACTCCACGAAAGCCGAAAGCCAGTGCAGAGGGCGAAAGAGGGCTCTGCTGTCAGGGCGGACCTGGAACAGACAGGTCTTCATTTCCTTCTGACGGCTCCCCTTTGAGAACAAAGGTGGCCTGTGGTGCCAGGCCCTGCAGCCCTGAACCTGCGCCTCTTCTGTTGCCCTGCCTCTGGTAGGGTCCTGGGGGCTGTACCAGCGGCTGTGCGGTAGATACACCGCAAAGGATGCGTTTATTTATTTGCCAGGGGAATGTACTAGGGGAAGCAAAGCCTAATTAGTGAGTTTCAAGGGAAACTCAATCTGTGGAATGAATGATTTTCCCAGATGGGCTCTATTTAGAGGCTCATGGAAATCCTGCATTTTTCCATGGCCATTTCCCTTCCTTCCTGAGCCTTTGCTGAATGTACCGGAAATCCTTTGGAAAAGAAAGTGCACCAGTCTGCTCACCTCGAAAACTAAGAAACCAAAAAGTTGTAATGTCCCTCTCCCTTCTCAGGTGGAGCAGTTAATTTAACAAGCACCTCAGGAGGCCCTGAGGAAAAGGCACATGCCATTGTGTCCTTTCCCAGTGAATAGGTTTGTGATAATCTCTGCAAAACAGCACCTTTGGATAAATTTGATGTGGCTATATATAGAAATGTGGCCATTTCCTGTTGCTGTCACAGCTTGTGCAGGTTGGAAGGTAGAGTGCGGCTGTGGCCACAGCAACAGGGTGACCTGCACCATAGCTGTACCCTCTGCTTCCTGTGCTGCTTACAGTCTGGGCTGGACTGGACTAAACCTGGCCCTGCCCAGCGCCAGGGAGCCCTTAAGACCTGAATGTGGAGGTCAGAGCGCACCTGAGTGTGTGCTCATCCTCTCTGGGCACAGGTTGCCTGGCTACGGATAGGTGTTACTGTGCAGAGCACCAGCAAGCCAGTACTGGTATCCAACAGGCTGCTTGTGTAATTTTGCACCACAAAACAAGAGGTCAAGTATGAAAGGGTGGTTAGCAAACTGAGCAGTCCTTTATTCTGTTAAAGAGGCCATGTCAAGAACTTCCTTAGTGAAGCTGTATGAGAGATCATTTAGCAAAATGCAAAGTTCACAGACATGCTAGAAGCCCGTCACGCTGAAGCCGTAACCATGATCAGGGCCTCAGCATCTTCTCTTGTCTTAGGACTCCGAAATGCTTGCCTAGGCATCTCCTGGAGCAGTTTGAGTAGAAGAGGCAAGTGGTCAAGGGGACTGCCACTTGGCTGAACAGTGAAACTAAGGCACCAAAAAAGGCTTGTCTGAAACCCTGCAGCAAGGCAAAAGAGAGACCAGAGTACAACTCACCATTCCCCTTGTTTTTCCACCACTCAGCCAGTGATTACCAGATCATTCCCCAGCTGTCCTCCCCTCACCCATATGAGGTCTGCCCAGAACCACGCATTTTCAGAGCTTTTCAGGAAAGTCTGATATGCAGACAGAACCACTGTGAGTCTAAGTGATTTCGACTTTCATGTTCTGTATAAGTTGCTGAATAAAAACTTTGAAATCCATTCATGAGACAAATAGTTATGGAGTGCTATGTCTTGCCAGGCACTGTGCTAAGTCCCTGGGTGCATGGGTGGCCTGAATAAGTGAAGACCCTTCCTTCGTAGAGTTTAGTGTGTGTAATGGGAGAGAGACACTAATCACACTAATGCACAAGCGAATATATGATTATAAATGTGGTATATACTATAAAGAAAAAGTAGAGCACTCTGAGAAAGAACATCAGGCTGGATATAATTTAGCTTGGAGGCTTCAAGGAAAGCCCCTCTTTTTTCTGGACATTTGCACGTAAATGATTAAGATGGAAGGAAGGAATATGCTTCATTGCTCCCAACACATAACCAAAGCAAGTTATGATTCTAAGAAGCAACGGGTTACTAAAAAAGCAGAAAAAAAAAAAAAAAAGGCAAATGATCTCTTGGGCTTGAGGTGTCTTTCAGATGCCTTGGTTTTGCCCAGGGAACTACACTTCCTTCTCACAATAGTTTGGGGGGTTTGTGGCAGGGAAAGAGGAAAAATGAGACCTAGGGAAGTAGAGTCCTTCAAGGCTTGCAGTAGTGGTTTTTATTAAAGTATTTCATCGATTCCAGAATGTGCCTGAGAGGCGTTCAAAGCTGCTTCATGAAAAAAGGATTCTGTGTTCAGATGGGTGTGGGAAATTTAAACTAACATCTTTGCTTCAGGATACATCAGAGCCTTGAATATGCTAATATATGTCCTGAAGCTCCAAGGGAAGGGGGGTAATGCAGTCCGGCCCCCCTTCAGTTGAATTTGATTGTGAACCAGTTTTTCCACTGAGGCTCTGAAACTGGCGTCTGTATAAGACTCATCTGGGGAGTTTAAAGAATGCTGATGCATGGGCTCCAGCTCCAGAGATGCTGATTCACTGGGTCTGGAATGGTCCTGGGAATCTTCATCTTCAACCCACACTTCAAGTGGTTTTGATGCAGCAATTCCCAGAACTTTGAGGAAAACCAGTAGGACTAGTGCTTCAGGGAGCATCTCAGTGGCTCCACACATTTCCATCATTCAGGCTTTCTTGGCTTCCCCTCATGCCTTTTAACCTGGCTGATGTTCAGTGAACACAGCCAAGTTACCAGGCCAGAATAGATAACAATTTAAATAATAATAATATGCAAAGTGAGCCACATAGGCTAGAATCTGTTGAGTGTCACAGATCAAGGTACCAAGACCACATTTGCCATTTGGGCTCAGTTGGCAGGAACCTCATACGTGGTATAAGACGCTGTGCATCGAGAATCCCCAAAGCTGCGCAAATACAGGACCCAGGGGAATGTTTTTCTGTTGTGCACATCTGTCTTTGTCTAATTAGCCCTATCTCTTTGGACACCTCTCTTTCTTTCAAATGGAACTAGGTACTGAGAAGGACACATCTAGATGTATTCATATGCAAAGAAGTTCCTTTCTTTCTCTCCTTTCTTTCTCTCTCCCTCTCTTCCCCCTTCCTCCCTCCCCCCCTCTCTTGGCCTTTCAGAATGAAAAACCACTCAAAACACTGGCTCTCAGCCCCCACGAGCTCCTCCTATCTGGGTTGCAATCAGAGGGTGACAGAGCACATGATCACGATGGGGTTTGCTGCTGAGCTGCAAGGGCTCAGATTACTGATACCTGTGCAGTGACATCCAACACACAGTGCCAAAGGGCTCCAGGGCCGCAGGCAGACGATTACCTTTGGAGCCGAATGCTGAAAAAATTTCTTAAAATTTTTTGTTATTTGCCAGATATTTTACTTGATTAAAAGAGAGGCTCAGATCGAGGGAAGGGTGGAAGGCAGAGGGGAAAATATAGAAAGGAAAATGTGAGGCCAGGCTCCATGGCTCATGCTTGTAATCCCAGTGCTTTGGGAGGCCACAGCAAGAGGATTGCATGGGGCCGGGAGTTAGTTCAAGGCTGCAGTGAGCTATGAGCCTGCTGTTGCACTGCTGCCTGGGTGACAGAGTGAGAGAGACTCTGTCTCTAAAAAAAAAAAAAAGAAAGAAAAGTAAAGAAAAATGTGAGTAAAAACGTGTTCTCCTGTACATTAAACAGCCCTGCCCTGTCTCAGAACAATCAGCCGTTCAGCAAAAACGTGCAGAGGAGCCTGTACTGTCTGCACCGTACCCGGCGGAGCACGGAGCGCTGGGCTCTCCTCTCATCTCAGAAGCTAGCAGGGTCAGGCCGAGTGAGGACTGGGGGGGAAAGGCAGTACTTGTGCATGTGCGGAGACCAGGATTATAGTGAAAAGCAGGTTAAGGTGGAGTTTTATATACAAATTTAGCATGTTTAGAAGTGGAGGACGGTTGTGACTGAAACCAGGGTGAGAGGAAGGAGCATGTTGCATTTCTTCAAAGAGAACTGCAAATTGAATGCATTCATCCTTGTGACCCACACTGCCTGCACTGTGGTGTGTTTTGCTTGGTTTGCACTAATGCCCTGGCTGGCGGTCACTTGCTCTTGGTGGCCTGTTTCGTTTCCTGGTTTTGAGAAAATGTCAGGGAGGCCTATTGCTTGGGCATACGGTCACTGAAGGAAGTGTGCAGTTTGAAAATGTCACAGCCGCAGGCCATGTCCAGCGCATGCCATCAATCGGCAGAAGTCTCTGGACGCCCAATGAGCCCGTTGTGAGTTCAAACAGTAAGTAACGGACAGATAAAGATCTTGTCTTAAAACTGCCTGCAGTCTAACCAAAGGGGCACGATCAAAAGGGAAAGCAAAATAACATCAATATGGAAAAATGAGTGTACTCACTGCCACGGTGTTGCAGACAAAGAGAGCATCAGAAAGAGGGGCCCTGTGGAAGGCACCTGGTGTCTGAAGTCCAGCGCCAGCTGGTGCTCCTCCACTTACCAGCTCTGTGACTCTAAATGAGGTCATCAGCTTTTCAGAACCTTTGTTTCTTCATCAGCCAAATGGGAGAGGGGAATGATCCTGCTGACTTCTCCCGTTTATTAGAGTGATTAATGAGATTATAGGTGTGGGAGGTGCCTATTAAGATCAATGTCTTAAACTATAAAAGAGTCTACAAATTTCACTTGTTATTATCATTGTTATAATAATAGTATGGAGGGAAATAAATCTAGAAAATGCATCTTCTGCCATTTCCATTAGAGAGAGGCAGAGACTGAGCTGAGTATAGGAGTTGAACCAGCCAGGACTTTGTTCTGTCACCTCAATGTTTACTGAAATTCTCCTATACAATATAGAGGTAATCGTGGTTATCATTTTTATTCAAAGATATAAGGTGAACTTATCATTTCTAAAGTTTGGAGACATCTAAAAAAACAATAGACTTCCTAAGATACCGTTTGGTTCTAATTTTCAGGGAGCTGACTATATAGTTGGTATAATTCCTTGAGAAATCAGTTTGATGGTGGAGAAACAGTCATCATGATTATCTGTGTCATCAGGTGTCTAGATAAGATAGGTGAACACAAGGTAAATTTATCACACCTGTATGATCCAAGATTTCCTAGGCAGCTGAATGAACCAGGAGTCTGAGTTTGGAGAATAAATTGTGAAGTTCTTATGAATGTCCTAGGCCTCTCTGAGCCTCTGTTCCCACTCCCTTTGGATGCCAAGTCCCCTTGGAAATTCATATGATTCCCACGAACAGAAAATAGTATTAAGACTAATATATTTTTCAGCTTTTTTCCAAGGGTCTCATGTTTGCTGGTCTAAGCTGTTTAATCTAATTTTGAAGGGAACTTTGAAAGAACATGAGAAAGGACAATTGAAACAAGCAGCAAGAATTAGGATGTGGTTGATCCTGAAGTTTCCTAATACTAAAAACCTCCACATGGTATCCAGAGGCCAAATTGACCATCCTCGGGCAGAGAGCCCTCAGGCATGATCAGTGAGGCCATCTACCCAGGGTAGCATTGAGACTTTCCTGTTTCAACCCTTCACCTAACCCCAGTAAACAGGAAATGCAAGCTACTAGAGCTGAACATCCAGCCGTCCCTGAGGTTCCCAACGCCCACACCGCATAAGTACATTATTCTTTGCTTTGCTTTCTGATGAGCTATATATACTCATTTAATATATGCAGGGTAATCAGAAATCCCTAGAAAAAGAAGACCTGTTAATACTTCTTACACTCTGGAATCTTCCAGTGAAAAGGGTAGTATGAATTGATCAGCTACAGCTTTTGGAGGTGGCATGAGCCCTCTGGCTTCTTAAACCCTAGAGGTCATAATTAAGGTATACACTTGTAGCAGGCTTGTCACACATGAAATTCTAATTGGTGGCTTGACATCCTGAGTCAGTTTGTCACTTGAGCAACTTTGGTTCAGAATATAGGACCCTAGAGAGATTTCTTGAGACATAGCCATTTCAGACATACCCAGAAACATGCCAGGTACAGATAAACATTTGCACCGTAGCTGAAACATCTCAAAACAGAAGCCAATACCAATACCAATAGTATACCAAGAAATTGCATTGCTTATTGGTTTCCCAAGGCAAATGTTCAGCAAGTACTGTATATATGATCAATGGAAGACTATTTTTCAGATTCTAGAAAAGATTGCTGATGCTTTGCCTATGTGCATACTTTCTGCTATAATAGTATTTGCATAAGTTAAGTATTTATGGTGCAATTTGTATTAGTTTCCTAAATGTATTATAATTTGTGGATATCTGGATGTGTGTGCAGGTGTGTGTGGGGGGGACCATGAACAAAACAAAGACCCCTTGTCACTGGGGGCAGAGCCTGACTCAGCACCCAGGTACAAGCCCTGGTCTGTGTTGTAAAGGAACCACACTCTGCCAACCAAATGACCGTGCCCAGCCTCCCTCCCCAAACCCCAACCATTTTCAAAAGGATATATAAGATATAAGTTTATGTTAAAAAAATGGGTATCTTTCAGAGCTCAAGAGGCATATTTCTGTAGTAGATCTAATTCATAAATGGACAGGGACTTCTGACAACCCTTTTCAAACTGAATTTGTTGAACCTGGCTAGCTCCATGGAGGTGATGGCCTGGGTCTTCAGTGGGAGCCAGACAGAGGGAGAGCAGGCCTGGGGCCAGCTCAGCCCCATCTCCCCTCTGTGAAATGGGTGCACTCTCTGATCCCCTGCCCCCTGCATCATTGTCAGGACCATCAGACCGTCACTGGGAGCTGAAAAACAGCACATGCAGCACAGAGCAAGGTTTGCATGAATGAGACTTACCGTGCTTCCCATCTCTCTAGACAGCCCCCACGCAGGAGCACGAGCTCGCCGCAGCACGGGCGCCTCTCTGATGTCAGCGGTTCTAGTCCATCTCTGCCTCCAAACCATGAACTCCTCCATGGACAAGATGTTCCTTGTTTTCCTCCATACTTTAAAAATGATTTTTAATAAAATGCATAAGGCATGAATATACTCTTGTAGAACATTCAAAGAGAGATCAAGTCAAAGTCCTCTTGCCCTCCCTGTCCCCAACAATCTCACTTCCCATCCTAGAAGCAGCCATTGAGGGTTTATTGAGGTTCCTAAGATAGCTCATTTTTGAATGATAAATCTCCTTTTCTCTCAGGAAATGCTCTTTTAGGCTGAGTTCCAGTTACTTCTGTTGTAATATTACCTGTGAGGCTTTTATGGAAGGTTTACTTTCTACTCAACTGCAGATGGACTCTCAGGCTTATAACGTATATCCCGTGGAGGGCTTGCCGACCCGGGGCAGGATTGCTTAATCAGAACTCGTGTGGAAATAGCCTGTTATCTTGATGAGCATAAATGGCATCGGCAGTTCCCCAAGTTCAAAACTCCCACATCAGCACCATTGAACTTGAAGCAGGGAGGGATAAGCATCACCACATCTATTATACAACTGTGCGAGTCTTAACAAGTCACGGCAATGTTTCATCTTAATATTTTCATTATTGTAGTATAATTTTTGAGGAGTGCGTTAATGGAGAGCAAACACTCTCCATGCTTGCCTGGCCTTCCCTTCCCACCCCCTCCTGCCACACTTTACAGAAGGGAAAACTGAAACTTAGATTATGTAACCCTACTCAAGACCCCAGAACTGGTCAGGGCTAGAGCAGAGACCAGAACTCCGGACCTGAGGCTCAGCGCTCTCCCACATCTCCTTCTTGCTAACATGCTATGCTAAGAAATAACGTATAACCAGTGCACTGAAATGCAGGACAACCAAGCCTCCACCTTCCTCTCATTACTCAAGGTATGCAAAGTGCAGAAGCCCTCCACCCACTTCATCCACTGCCCGCCTGCCCAGGCTCCCCTGTGCTTCTAGGTGGGACACCCAAGTTCAAGGCCATTCTGATTTCTGCTTATCTTCTAGCTGCTGAGCCTCCACATGGGATATAATGAGCAGAATCCAGCTTTATAGCCAGAAAGGTCTGGATTTTCCTCCTGGCACCCACTTCAAGCTGTGTGATGTTGCATAAATTGTGCACATACCCTAACTCAGGCTCAGTGTCTTTACTCATAAACCATCCGTCCTACCTTCCTACAGAGTTGTCCTGAGTTGTCCTGAGGGCCAGATAACGCAACCACTATAAAAGCACTTGGGAAGAGAAAATGCTTTATGCAGATTGTAATTGTTATCAGTGTTAGCTCATGCTTTTTATGTCTAGGCCTGTGAAGACGTCCTCCACTGATGTCAGCACCCAAAAAATGGAACAAAGCAGAGACTCAGGCTGTTTTTGCTCTGGAGTCTCTTGTATTACAGTATCTATGTTGGGTTTTCCAGTGTGTAAACCAAAACAAAACAAAACAAAAAAGAAGAAGAAAAAGCAGCAGCAATACTGCTCGGTTTTGCATTTTCCCTTCTGTTTTCTGATTAGAGTCTCTATGGCCTGTGAGTGGAGAGAACCTCAAAAGATTGTGTTTGCTGAGGATAAACACCACACTTGATGTTTATCAGCACTTATCTTGCAAACACACTCTCTGGAGGCTTCAAAGACAGGGGAGATCTCTCAGCCTTCCCCTGAGCAGAGAGGCTAGTGCTGCTGCCTGGGGCTGCACTGCAGGTGTGGCCCAAAGACGCTTGCTCCATCCTTAGGAACTTGGTTCTCTTGTTCCTCCCTGAGCAAAAAAAGGAAGCCGAGGTTTACTGAATGTTTGGGGATGGGCAGCGTAGGGGGAGCAGGAAAAGAAAAGCAGTATTTTGAAAAAAGCCCAGAAAGGCTGAGAAAGGAGGGAAAGAGCAGGAGGAGAAGGCAGACTGCCTGCCACCCAGTGTCCTGACCCCTCACCCCTACCCCACCAACCCCGTCCTTAATCTGCCCAGCGAGCCCATGGGCCTTCAAAAGGCATTTTAATTCCCTTCATCTGCTCCCAGCTCACCTTCCCGGGTCCGCCCACTACTCCCTATTCCCAGGGATTGTTGGCAGAGAGTGGGACAGTGGGAGGGAGGGAAGGAGGGAGAGAGGCCGGGTTGGGGGGGAGGGGAGCAAGCATTTTATTAGGCTGTTGAATTTGATTTATTAGGGGGGAAAATCCTTCACTTGCTTGCCACACAGGTTATTCTCAAAGTGAAAACTCTATTTTACTTTGAAAAAAAATGGTGAAAGTGCCTACAGTTATGAATGGAGCTCTTTGTTACCTTGCAGATCGACAAGACAGACTGTTTGGTTCATGTCTGTGTGCTAGCAGAGGAGTGCAGGCCTGGGAGACAGATGTGGCCTTAATTGCATGGAAATATTAGAAGATCGTTAAGCCATTTTGACAGGACTCTCCTCCTGCTGCAGGAGCAAAGGGCCACGTCTGCGCAGCGTCAGGCCTGGCCAGAGCCTCCGGCCCGGCCTACGTCCCCACATGCGAGGGACACATGGTTCACTTGCCCTGATATTGGAAGGGAATAGATGCCTCCTTGTCACCAACTTCTACCCTGCGTCTGTGCCCCACGCGTGCTGAGAGCAATCTCCCAAGAAACCCTCCGGCCCACAGTAGGGCGGGAAGAGAAGCTACTTATTGAAATCAGTATTCAGGGCTGTGTACACATGTGTGCGTGCGTGGAGAGCGATCTGATCGTCTCCGGACTGAGGGGTGTGCTCCACGAAGCTCTCCAAGGACCCACGTAGGCCTGAAAGAGGAAATCTGTTATGGCAACAAAGAGTAGTGTTTAAAGAAGACCCTTTTTCTACCAATTCACTTCTTCCCTTTCACACTAACATTGGTGCTTACAGAAGTCATGGCCCGTGGTAGTCCTGAAATTAACTCAGAGCAATCCTTGGACAATGTCGGGTCGTCAAAGAACAAGACCCCACAGATAGGGTCAACCTTGTTTCTGCCAGGCTGGCCTGGTCGTGGTTCCAAGATACTTTGTTTCCCTCCTCTTCCCCTACTTGCCCTGTTGGTTTTCTGCAGTTAGAGAATGCAAATATTTTAACATTAGCTTAATTTAAAAATAATTAGGAGGGTTAATCTGCTGGGAGGGAGGCAGATGCCCCTCCAAAAGTGCAGCTCAGTAATCCCTTTGGGTTACCATGGCAAACGTTCTAGATCAAATCTTTCTCGACTAGATCAGACGATGTGGACAGTCGGGACGTGGCGTGGATTAGTACTGCACAGTCCGCCCCTCAGAGTGGGGGCCCCTATCCACCGGGGCCACTTCTTAGAGTTGGGCAGTGGGTAGTTGCTTAGATTATACTTGGGCCACAGCCCGAGGGAACCAGGGTGGGGACTCTGTGGAGAGACAGTGCGGAGAGAACGTGCGGTGGCAGAGATCCTGCTTTCACGCAAATGTTCTTAGCTCAAAGGAAAAGGGAAGGGCCGCTGGGCATAGGCGGCGTGCCAAAGCCCCAGGTTAGGGGCTTGACATTGCAGAAGCACCAAGTGTTGTGTTAAGGGGCCAAAGGCCGACAATCTACAAGCTCTGGTTTAAAAACACAGTCACATGGCCCACTGGGACCCCCATCTCTGGGGCCTGAGCCACCAGCGGTCAGGATGCAGGGGTGTCTTGCTCCAGGGCTCTTAGCCCTGCCCTTCCAGATCACTCCAGATGCCAGTGCCGTGAGAGCCACAGCCGTGGACAGCATGGGGACAGTGCCTTGGGGTGGCCTCTGCGCTCCCTCTTCCCTGCTGCTGTGTCTTCTGTCACCTGAGGTCTTGCCAGCTCTCTGTGACCAGGGAAAGCCCTGCGTCAATGAAGTGCTTGCTGCCTTTCTGCTCAATTGGCTGCTGTGCCCCCTCTGGAATCCCCCTCCTTGGCAGTTGATTGTGTCATCTTTGTTTACTTCACATCCTGCCGCCTTCTCCTGAGGCAATGGGTTGGCTGCTTGGTGGCTTTCTGAGCCGAAAAGTGGGGGCGGCTGGGGGCCACCGCCTCAGACTGCTTCGGGCACTGACAGCGCACCGCTTCCACGTGTGAATGCCTCATCTTCCCAGGGTGCTTCCAAAGACCTTGCTCTTGCTTAAGTTATTCTCACACATGCCGTAATTCCCACCGTATCTAATTCAGGCTCTTCCGCCTTCCCATGTCACCTCCCGACCTGTGAGCACAGCCTGCCTTCCCTACTTGCCTGACGGTCCCTAGTTCCAGAATAATATGTACAACTGTCACTTATTTAGTTCCCTGCAGAGACATAGCCAGATCAGTGGAGGAAAAGCCCTATAATTCTCCTAATTTTATAGCAATAAACAAATACCATTAAAACTACAGAGCATCATTTTTCCATGGACATATTTCGGACTTTTATCACAGTGCCTGGCATATAGCAGATGCCCAATAAGTATTTGCAAAATGAATGCATGCATCAGTGAATGAATGCTCTTTTGTGTGACAAATATGTTTCACGACCACATCGTGAGGCAGGACATGTTACAGAAATGTCCCATCTGCATGTTTTGAGTAGCACATAGTCTGGCCACCAAACACAAGTGTCTACAGCCGGTGATGTCTGATATGGTATTCACTCATAACCTATGGCTATTTGAATTTAAATGAACTAAAATTAATGAAAATTAAAAATTCATTTACTCAGTCACACTAGCCGCGTTTCAAGTCCTCAGTAGTCACACGTGGCTAGTGGTTCTGAATGACACAGATTTTAGAACAGTCCTATCATCTCAGAAATTTCCACTGGACCAAATTAAAGAGCTCAGCTTCTTTCTATGTAAATGAATAAAAGGTTTAGGTAAACCTTTTGTTTCTTAATTCTGATTTTATTGTAAGATTGATGCTGAAGAATATGCATTTGTTAGTCTTTTCCAAAATCCTCAACACATTTTACGAGCCACTCAGGCTGATGTTTGACCTGAGACTGTTCTTGGTTCAGGATCAGAAGGAGCAAGGAGACCACAAGGCTCCCGTGGGCATTTTGCTCCCACAGGTTCCCAAGAGAAGCAGGTTGTCATCACGGACTTTGGACTTCCCGTGAACGAACATGGGCGATCTCAATTACACAGAAAACCAAGCAAAAGTGGCAATAAAAGAACTTGAAAGCCATTGACGATGGATCCCAAATAGAACTGAGCAGGAGAAAGGAGCTAAGAAGTTTCTGATGCGCTTTGGGGCTTCTCCTCAGGGCATCTCCACCTGGTAGATTAGTTTCCCATTCCCCACAAGTGTTTGGAATATCCACGATTAAACCTCACTGTCACTCTGATGTGTGTCCTTGAGGCAGACAGACAGGCTTGATTCCTGCTGGACAAGGCCAGTACCTCTAGAAACTTCCAAGAGTAGAACACTAAGTGCCTTGATAGAGTAACTAAACCATTTTCAAGCCCCTAGGAACTGTCAGTAGCTTTCAGCTGGGTTTTCTGCTCAGATAGCTTTACTGAGATTGACAAAGAAAACATCTCCATGTAATCCCACTGAGATGTTTTCATCGGAGGGCCGTGGCAGGACTTGTTCACAAAATATCTGCTTTTCCTGTAGATAGATGCCGAGAGACAGGAGGCCGCAGTACCAGACTGCCTAGGTTTGGCGTTCAAGTCAAACAAGGATGAAGGCCGACCCCGTGGGCGACTGCCTTGAGGGTGGCTGCCGACTGAGGGACCAGCTGTGCACCAGAGATGGGGTCTGAGCATGGCTTCTCGTGTATAGACCAAACTGTCCTCAGTTCTCCTTACCCTCCTCTCTGGAAGGGAGAGCAAGGATGACAACCAAAGGGCCGTGAAACTCATGCCCACTGAGCCGTCCGGGCTTACTCATAGATAATGTATAATGGCCATATGCAATGCATTATCCAAACTGGGGTAATTTTGAGAGTGAAAGGAGGCTCTAGCAAACATTTTCTGGAACAGCAGGCATAAAGTGGAACTGCTCCAGGCAAAGGGGATTGCAAAATCAACCTAGATTTTAGGGTTGAAGCCCTAGAAGAGATCTTTCAGATCATCTGGCTCAGTCCTTTTATGTTAAAGGTACAGAAGCAAGCCCAGAGAGATGAAATGCTTTTCCTGCATTAGAATTTGTGGATTATAGTAAAAAGAGTACATTTAAGGAGTGCTTACTGCATGATGGGCAGGAGTTAGAATACCATTATTCTCCCCATTTTACCAAAAAGGACACTGAGGCACCAAGATCACAAGATTAGCAAGTGCCAGGTGTGGATGTCAGATGCTGACAGGCTCCATGGGCAGAGTGTCGAAGATGACAGTGCTCCGTCTCTCACAAACCAGCATATTCACTCAATCCTCACACCAACCCTCTGAAGTAGTGTCTGTCATTGTGCCCATTTTAGGGACAAAAGGACCAAAGCAGCTATTAAGTGGCGATAACAGTTATGGAAAAGGACAAAGAAAATCCATCCTTGAGGGATTTACAAGCTAGTTGGAGAGACAACATAAACCTATGAAAAACTACCGTGGAAGGCAAGAGTTAAATAAAAACAAAAGCAATGTGACAAGGCAGTCTAGGCTAAAGTGCTGAACCAATGGGGGAGACAGAACATACAACAGACTTCAGTGGAACGAGAGGCTCCCGTGGTAGACTCACATGAACAGGGAGACTTCCTGGAGGAGGTGTTCAACAGTTTGGTGAGTGAATGAGATCTGAATAGGCAGAGGATGGGAAGGCAATTCCTGGCAGGGGCGGCTGTATTGCATAAAGGGAAAGTAAAGCTGAGCCCCATCAGTGTCACCAGACACCCGAAAGGCAATCAAGAAATGTATATTAAATGCTCGTCCAAAGGTTAGGAGTGCTGGTCAGAAGGGTGGAGTCTGACATAACAAGAAGAAAAGTAGGATATTAAAATGAAGGGGAAGGAGCAAGCGAGAGAGGAGATGGGGAAAATGAACCGTGGCGAGAAAGGGAAGGAGGTCAGAGTGAGGTAGCACAGGCGTGGGGCAGAGCAGAGAATGGATCTCCTTCTGCACAGCCTCTTTCCCCAACTCCCAGCCACAAGGTTTCTGCCACACGTCACTCTAACAATATGGTAACCATATGCCCTGAGGCCACAAAAGAACTAAACACCTTGGATAGAATGGCCCGTCCAGATGTGTGGCTTGGAAATACTGCACCCTCAGGACACCGGGCCTAGCGGCCTCCGGACTTGATGGGCGTGAGGTCACCAGGCCGGCTCCTCAGCCATGAATCATGCAGAGGAAGCCGCACGGAAGACCTGGGAAGTGGATTCAGGAGTTCCCCACTCCCCGTGCCCTGAGAGGAAATGAAATAAAATGGAGTTGCTCGTGCCATGTCTCCTCCGTCCATCGCATTGAAACGGCATTCTTCCTGGCTGCCGCCGGCCACACCAAAGGGTGCTGGTGTGTGTGTGTGTGTATGTGGCTGCTTTTGCTTTCGTCCTCCCGCCAGGATGCTCCTTGGGTGTTGCTGGAAGGATGAGAGCACAAGCCCCTGAGCATATTTCCTCTTGGTCTTCCTGTGAGTGTGTGGGCTCCGGTTGCCGTGGCAACTGTCTCAGGAGGAAACTGTTGGATAAGATCATAGCTTCTAGGAATAGGACCTCAAGTGGTTGTTAGGGGAGAGCAGTCAGTTTAAATTTGAACAAGAAATGGTTACTGGGTGTGGCTGGCTTAAAAAGCAAAGGACAAGCCTGGGGGCAAGGCCGCAGTGAGATTGCTCCAGGCACAGAGACAGGAGGAAGGGTGGCTGGCGGTAGAGGTGTGGCCGGGGAGGTTCTCTGCATTTCCCATTGTGCGCTGAGGTTTTTATTCAGTAAAATACTTTATTGCACACCTACTAGGTGCCAGGAAGTGTGGGAGCAACCAGGGATAAAAACAATGAATAAGATTAACACAGTTCCTCTCTCCAGGGTGCCTATAGCATCAGAAGTGGTCTCTGAGAAACAGGGTGGGAAAGTTCCCATGACCCCAGGAGTCAGACACCTGAGGGTACAAGCCACCTATTCCTCCTCTCACAGGGCTTGCAAAAACTTGTAAAACATGCCTTCTCCACCCCTGGAAGAGAAACCTCAGTTTCTTGTGGGGAGTCCATCCTTTCAAAACCCAACAGCCTCACTCCCACCCTTCTTTTTGTCACGTGGAGCCCTCTCTTGTCCCTGCAGACCCAGATGAGATCCTCTTGGTCCCAATGCTGGTAAAGACCAGGCCTCTCTCTCGAGCAATAGGAACACTCGGGGACTTTACCAGGGCTCCCGGGCTGTCCTCTCGCCCCAGAAAGAGTGAAATTCAGACTCTGAGGAAACACTGCAGTTGTCCCCATGGGGGACACTTCGTCTAAGCCTCCAACTCTGTAGTCGGGGAGGTCTGGCCATGGATCACCATCAAGGAGCACGGACCCCTCAGTGGAAGGCAGTTTAAAATGCCCAGGAACCAAGAGGTTAGGTGACTTGCCCAAAGCTGCACAGCCAATAAAGCTCCACACTGGCCCAGCTCGTAGTTGGTGCCTTCTGTCCGGATCGAGTTTAACAGCAGCAATCTATAGTGTGAAGAGAGCAACGAGGCGGTTTGCTGCCTTTGCTCTTTGCCTTTTCACCCCTTCTGCGGCCAACATGGCCAGGGGCGGTCTACAGGAAAGAGGCTACCCCCAGCCGAGTTCAGATCTTCACCCCTCCTCATGTGGCTCTGCTGCTGAAATCAGAAAACCATTCTCCAGGGCAGGGACAACATTCGAATCCATAAGAACCCGTGAGGCATGGCACGGGAGCACCAGCCCCTTGTCCTGGAGCAGTGCCCACCACTGGCCCTTTACAAATCCCAGGGCAGAGGAGGGAAAGGAGGGCTCAGGATGGTGCAGTGTAGCACCTTGGTGGCAGAATTCCAGTATTGCAGTATTTTTAACGACTGGTGCAGCCGGCCCAGTGACAGCAGGCAGAATAGAGACCCCCGGCGAAAGACATGGGACACCACCTCTGCTGCTGTATCTAGGCGGCCTTCCTGGGCTGCGACCCTGCTGGTTCTCCCCATGGCATCATCTGGGTTTGGTGGTTCCCTTTTAATCATCACCCTTTTGAGCCAGTGAGGGCTGTATGTAACCATCCCTGCCCATGAGGACTGGCAGGAGAACACTGGCTCTGTCTTATAGAAGAGACCATGCCAGTTTTTAACTGTAGTAAGCCTTGGCATCTCAACGTCACTGTCCTGTCCCTTTGACACTACAGGGCCCACCGTAGTGGTCAGGTCACCCCTTACTTTATTATCTGAGAGCAGCTCCATCCTCGATGGTCCAATGTGAAGAATTATGCACAATAGAGCATTGCTGACCCTTTTGGGGTTCCCGCTGTCATCTAGAAAAAGCAGCTTGGATGGCGGTCCGGCCCATTGTAAAGAAACAGAAAGTAAAACATACTGTAAAGTTTTCTCTTCTTGGGCCTCTGATGAGCCTCTGCCTCTCATCCTGTGAGTTTCCATATTCAGCACTCTTTTCTTTTCAGCAGTAAAATCATTCTCTGTGGGAGGAGAATTCAACTTTGATCTTTAGAGATGCCCTTTAAATGTGGTTATGGTCAAAAAAGCGACTGTGAACACTCAAAGTCAACAGGCGAAGGTAAATACCCACGGGAGAACTGGGGCGGCAGCTAACGGGAGCCGTGATTAGCAGAAGGCCCCAGTTCTGGGCTTTGCTGGGGGTATGCCTGGAGACCTCGGAGATCCTCTACTCTGAAATCATTTAGGCTCATACCCTTAACTTATCAAACGCCATTAAACAAAGTGCTTTCATCAGCAAAGCGTTCCGAGTCCGTCTTCCAGGCCTCGCTGGCTGCGTGTCTCTGGGTCAGCCGTGGTGAGCCCTCCCCGCTCAGTGGAGATTTAAGTGTTGGGGGGTACTTGGGAGGAGGGATGATGCTCATAAGATGGCTTTAGAAATTAGCCGGGCGCTCTGGGGCTCCGTGGCGGACAGGCTGTGCAGCCAGCGCCGGGACCAGAGACAGCCGACCGGAAACGGTTTGGGGGACAAGCCTACGCCTCACAGTGGGCAGCGGGTGTGCACACTCACCAGCTGACTGACCTCAGGCAAGGACCGAACCTCTTTAAGCCTCGGTTTCCTTTTCAGTAATGTGAGGATCCTAACTCACACCTTAAAAAGTTAAATGAGTTATTGATTCCAAAGGTTCCTTGGAAACTTCTGTTCTGTTTGTTCTTTCTAATTTAAAAAAGTGGTCCTTGTTTGGTTTTGTTTGTTGTTATTGGCATTCTTGTTATTTGTCTGGGGGTAATCCCACTACGTGGTTATTGGAGGAGTCATGCTTTACTGCTGACATTGACTCTCCCTCACTGTATGAACCTAGAAAAGTTATGTTCTGCTTTGTGCCTCGGTTTCCCCATCTAGTTGGTCACCGTGCCTATTGCTGCCAGCCAGCATCAGTAATCACAGTGAAAAGATATTCAATCACCTCTATGTCCTTTGAGCGTGGGTTCTGTAATTGCTGATTAAAGTGACAGGAGACGTTCCAGTTACTACGGCTGTGTAAGAAATCTCCTCAAAACCTAGTGGCATAAACCGACCATTATGCTCACGAGTTCTGTCAACCTTTATCTGAAGGTCCGTCACTCAAAAGTCTGGAGGCTGATGCTGTGGTCGCCTGGGGGCCTCTGTTCCTCTCTGTGTGGGCCTCTCCAAACAGTTTCTCTGCATGGCCTAGTCTGGGCTTCCTCACAGCATGGTGGCTCGTTTCCAAGGCCTAGAGGCCCAAGAGAGGACAAGAAGCAGGTGGAAGTAATAATGCCTTTTATCACCTAGTCTTGACAGTTGTGCAGGGCCATTTGTAGAGGCAATCATAAAGCTTCATCTGGACTCAAGGGAAAGGAAATAAACTCTGCCTTTTGATGGAGACACAGTGATTGGAAGTATTGCTATAGCCATTTGGGGAACATACGACTGTGCCCTGTGCAAAGGAGTTTTCAGTTAATACTTGTGCTGACTAATGTTTCCACGATGTTCCTCATCCAACTTTCCATAAAACTTGCCTCTTCTTCCTTTCTCCCACCGCCTCTATAGGTGGAAATGATGAGCCACAGAGGGGCACGTAACCAGGGAGGAGAGAGAAGCAAAGGCTTGACCTGGTGGCGGCAGCCACCCCCTCTGGCGACTTCAGATGTGATTTTGAGTGACCCTCACCCCATCTGGGTGCCCCACCACTGCAGAGCCTGCTGGGTTCCCAAGGCAGAGAACACAGAGGGCTTTGCACCCATGCATCGTGTCTGCATTTCCTGTGCTCTCTGGCTGGCAAGAGAAGGCACTTCATGTCATTATGCAAAGAATGTAATGGAAAGCCAAAGCTAGTGTACTCCCCGCGGTGACCATGGGTAATGGATACGCCAGAGATCTGCTTTCCAGAGCCCTGGTCTGGGACAGCGAAGTGGACCCACTGAGCAGGGCAGCAGCAGGGAGCTCGGTCTGGTTGCTTTTGACATTCCTTTCGCCCCCGGCCACCAGCAAAGGTCATTGGCCACAGAAAACTGTCCTTAGGAGATTCAGGCAGGACTGGGGAAAGAGTGGGAAGGACACAGTGGGACATTAGTGCTTCTCAGCCCCATGTCTGGGGTTATTCCTGCATCAGAAATAAAACTGGCCTAAGCATGAAGATGAGCAGAGGGAGAGAGTCTCCTGTCCCTGATGGCGTCTGGGATTTTCCTCCTCTAACGCCACTTGATTCGTAACTGTGAACCCTGTTTGTGCCTGCCTGCAGTAGGACAATGACAGAAATTTCTTTCATGTATTCCTGAA
The DNA here is from genome assembly GCA_008086735.1 of Cheirogaleus medius. Lineage (NCBI taxonomy): Eukaryota > Metazoa > Chordata > Mammalia > Primates > Cheirogaleidae > Cheirogaleus > Cheirogaleus medius. The sequence goes on along the minus strand of VBSM01000335.1, from coordinate 909,585 downwards.
TAGAACAGGGAGATCCCCCAGGCACCCTCCTCACCTTGCCTGGCTGTTCTGGTTAGATACTATTATTATACACATTCTACAAATGAGGAAATGAAGTTCATAGAGTATAAATAAATGGTACTAGGTACCTAGTGAGCAACTGCTGGAGCTTGGATTGGGACTCAAATCTCTCTGGCTCCAAAGAGTGTGCTTTAAATTATAATACATACAAGAATTGCCCTCAAAGAGATTATGTTCTAATTGGAAGGACAGAAAATTCACCGCAAACAGTAGCAGTTATGTGCTCAGGTAGATTTGAACCCCAGGTCACACTCATTTGATGTGTGACTGAGCAAATTATTTCACTTTTTGAATATCTATTTTCTCATCTGAAAAAATTGAGATAAGAATAGTACATCCCTCATAGAACTGCTAGGAGGATTACACTAGATTATGCATGTAAACTGTTTTGCACTTAATAACTGCTTTGCTAATTGTCTACTAATCTTATCTATTTGTTTTCTGTAATGACAACACATGGTGCTAAAGACACCTCACCCAAGCTGGGTGAGGAGCATCCTCGCCCAGACAAGTGCATTATTGGCACTGTGGCCCCACTGGTGCCCAGGACCAGCAAGGGGTCGTGGGAAGGAAGAATTTCTATGAGCAAATGTGAGTTAAATGCATTAGCTCAGAAGTCACACTGCCACCCCAAGCAGTGCCCTTCCTGAGCTCTCTGGCAAAGGGGCACCATGGGGTACTAATGGGCTGGGGCACTTCTCTGCTCGGGACACGGGACCATATGCCTCTGGGTCTAGGACTCAGTGGCTGAGGGACTGGGGTAGCCTGACCTGCAGACCTGGTCTTCCCAGCATTCTGCAAAGGAAAGTGCTTCTCAGAACGCAATTAGCAAGCCAGTTCAGGGGTTCCGTTCATAGTGACAACTGTGGGCCAAGAAGGAACCTGGAGCTGAGCGCCACACAGGGCCAGGAGCCCCCCTCCTGTCTTTCTCGATTTGGAGGCAGTTCTATGTAACATGGTCTAAAGCCACGTGAACTCCGCAAGTCTTTTAAAGAATAACTTCTCTTCCCTTGAATGAAATCGTCAGTGTCCCAAGTCAACAGAAGAAGTGAAGTCATCTGAACAGAGGGGACTTAGACTCTCTGAGAATCAGTGGTGGATTTGAATGTGGTGTTCTTTCCACACCTAGTCTGTCATCCCAAAGGTAAATACTTACCAAAAATTCATCAGTGGGAAGTTCTTGAACACCAGCAATTTCCTCATTGCTGTAAAGAGTTTTGCTCATTCCTGTAAATAATTTTAAGTTTAAGCTTTAAAAAGTTTTAAGAGTTTAAGTCAAGAGCTTTATAAGACACACATGAAGTAGCAACAGCTACCTGTGTGTGACAAGCTCCAAGCATGTCACGGAAATGTTTGCTAGCTCTGTAGCTCCTCACCTGTGGACAGGAGCATGTTGGTGCCTGCACCCACTTGGCCTTACCCCTTTTCCCTGTGCTGTGACTTCTGCGAGTTCCCAGCAGTGACACGGTCGTCAGCCACCCTCACCCAGGGCCACCCCCTTGTCTGTCTCTCTGGCCCTACTCCTGTCTCCCTCTTCGATGCCCATTATCTACAAAGCAGTTTGGAGAGGTTCCCCCACCCCCCACTGTCACTGTCATCAGAAAAGTGACAGTGTACTTGCTAGGGGCATGGCCTTGTGGTGCTCCCAAGGATCTCAGCCTCAAGTGGCAAACGGGGTGCTATTTCCTTGCAGAGCAGCAAGAATGTTCTCCCCAGCTCCACTTCTCCACCTGGGCCCCAAATCTCCCCAAGTCTTTTATTCCCACTTAGTGGCCTTCCCCTCCTTCCCCCAGCCCATATTGGCTATTCAAATTCAGCCCAATGAGCCCGACAGGAAACCTTCTCCTTCATCGTCTCTCTCTTCCCAACCCACCAATTCTTTTCTCCATGTTGTCACAGGAAAAAAGTTCTTTGTCTACCAATGATTGCAAACAGAAGGGGTGTGCGCGTAAGGGAGATCTCCCTCACACAATGGCAAGGAGCAATGGTGTGTCAAGGTGAAAGGGCAAAGAAAGCTTATAGCAAAGCGCCAGCAGGAGTTAAGATGTAGAAGCACACCTGAGCGGGGCGTGTCTAGTGAGCCGTGAGTGAGAGTGGTGAGAACTGGACAACGTTGTGATGAGGGAGTGGTGAGACTTAAGGGCGGGCAGGTGGCAGAGCCAACCCTCGGAAAGCACGTGGCTGAGAACAGATGTGGGGGAGCTCCAGGGAGCTCTCGGGGAGTTTGAGCAGGGGCGTGGCAGGGTGACAGCAGTAGGCACAACTTGTAAGGGAGCCAGACCCAGCCAGGGAGGGTGCAGGGTGGCTGAATGAGGGGAGCGTGTAGACGCGCAGTCACAGAGGGAGGAGTCTGAGACAGACGCAGCGGGAGGAGCGTGTGCCTGGCCCGCACAGCAGCGGGAGTGCCCTGGCCGGATCAGGGCACTCTCTTCCTGTGACGTTGCTGCTTGACTGGGGTTCCCCTTGACTGTGAGCTATATTCTAAAGCAAACTTCTTTTCCAAATGAGTTCAGACTGGCTTTGCGCCCTTTCACTGCCTACACTCTGTCCCATAACAGTTTTTTTCTCACTATATGCCGTTTCCTTAAGCAGTCTCTCCAAAGTCTGCGTCCAGAATCTCAGCTCCGTCCTCTCTGTCGTTTGTTGCAGCCTCTCTGCTGTGAGTCTTGGTTCCCCACCTGACTGTCCTTGGACGTGCCCATCTTGCCCTCTCCTGTTACCTGACCTTGTCTTTGGGATGAGGGTGGTAGGGACCTGTGCCTAGTCCTGCCTCCCAGGCCTCTTTGCCTCTGCTGTTCCATCATCTTCCTCACTAACCTGGAAGAGGGAAGTGGAAGAAATTACTTTACTGTAAACTCCAATATTTGCAGAATTCACCAAGAACATGAGCCACCCTGCCCGGCAGAAGACAATGCCTGGTTCCTCAGGCGTAAGCTCTTTTGCAGAGAACTGTGGCGAATGTTCTTCAGCTTTATCACCAAACGGGCACTTTCAGGTCCTAGGAGGTGATGCATCCTCTGCTTTCATGGACTTTCATGGGTCAGGGTCAGCCCCCTGGAAGGTTATTAATACAACGTCACACTTTTCAACTTGGAGCCTTGTGCTGGGTAACAGTTCAAAATTTGTTTGGAATATAGAGTCGGGGCTGATCCCCAACTGAAACGGAAAGCAGATATAACAACCAAGGGACAAAGTGTTCCAAGAAACAGAGCCTTCCTCTAACACTACACAGGGCCATCAGGTGGAAAGTGAAGAAGGATCCCAGCAGATCCCAGATCCCAGGTCTGAATGCAGACACAGCCACTCAGCTAGGGGCATGGGCCTTTTATTACCGTGCGGACAGCTCTGTTTCGAAGGCATCTCTGGATGTGTCTATACCATCCAAAGCCTTCAGTGGCAGAAGCAGACTTCCTGGGGTGCATCCAGCACTCCTCCCCATCCCAGCTGGAAACGACCGCAGAAGAGCTTTCTCTTTGAAGTGTGGCTTTTCTCCTGCTGGGGTGGACCGTGGCCCTGTGATCGAGGGTGACAGTCGGCTGGTAGGGCAGACTGTAATTCTACAGGCATGTGGAGGCTTTTGTTTTGGAGGAGATATTCAAGTGAGAAATGCGAATTATGCAAGGAAGGTAGACAAATCTCAGATTTAAAGGTGCTGTTCATTTGTCATATTTTCAAGTAAAGGGACATGTTAGTTTTCTAGGGCTGCCATAACAACATGCCACAGCTGGGTACCTTAGACAACAGAAATGTATTTTCTCACAGTTCTGGAGGCCGGAAGTCCCAGATCAGGGTGCGTGTGGCATGGGTTTCCTCCGAGGCCTCTCTCCCTGGCTTCCCCTATGTCCTCTCGTGGTCTGCCCTCTGGCACACACACCCCTGGGATCTGTCTTTATGTCCGTGTTTCCTCGTGTGAGGACACCAGTCATGTTGGATCAGGGTCTACATTAGCAGCCTCATTTCAACTTAGTCACTTCTTTGAAGGTCCTGTCTCCAGACAATCTCATTCGAGGTACTGGGGGTTAGGGCTTCAGGATAAGAATTTTGGGGAGACACAATTCGGCACACAGCAGGTGCCTATGGGAATCTTGGAATACTGGTAATCATCATAGTGGACATTTGTTCAGTGTCACTGTGTGCCAGAGACCGTTCCCGGCATTTGTCATGTGTCATTCCATTGATCCTTTGCAATTATAGGGTATATGATTGCAGATTATTCCTGTTAAAGTCATTTTAGCCTAAAGCTGCCTCCTTACGTATTTTAAGGTCAGCCTGAAGGTTCTCCATACATGGCAAACTGTATCCCAACTGGATGTGCAAACGCACCATACCCCACTCGGGTACCAGTCACAGCATCCGCCGACTGCTCAAACTGCGCTGAATAGGCCAGTGCTGAGCTGTGACCAGTCCAGCTGCCCCCACTCCTCGCCCCGTTTTCTGTATGTCACTTTCCTTCCTCTGTCCGTAAATGTCATCCAGCCACGCGGCAGGCCCAGAGTCACTCCAAACCTATTCTGGTTCTGGAAGCTGCTCCATTCGCAAATTGTTCTTTGCTTGATTCAACTCTGTTAAATTTAATTTGCCCAGATTTTCTTTGAAAACAACCATCTTTTCTTAAAAGTGGTAAACTTCACTTGGGGCAATTACATGACTATAATGACCTTGGGTCCCTGCGACATAACGTGACTTGGAATGGCAGGAGACTCTTGCCACCATGCTTTGATTGGTGGAGGATCTCGGGAAAGGGCAAGGCTTCCTTTCTCAGTCCATGACCTCCAAATGCCAAACCCAAGTCTGGTGATGGAACAGATGAGTGGGGGGACCCAACAACGTCTTTCGGAAGGGCTTGCCCTGACGGCCTCCACATACCCGGAGTTTGGCAGGCTGGGGCATCAAACCTGGGACCCAGCGCAGCCCGCACAGCCCGCAGCAGACTGCTGAGCACTGCTTGTAAGCTAGGCCCTGTATCAGACCGTCTCATTTCCCCTGCCTGTCAGCTCTGTCAAAAAGCTATTCTTATTCCTGTTTACAGATGTGGAACCTGAAACTGACCCAGCCATAGCCTGGGTCCCACCCTTTCTTGGTGTGACCTCGAGACAGACATTTAACCTCTCTGGGTGGGGCTCACTGGCCTCACCTATAAAATAAATGCTTGAGTTCCTTTCCCTTAGCTCGACTACACCACACAGCTAATAAGACACGTTTCTGCTCACATCTGAAAGAGTCCAGCATTCATGTGCTACCACACTGTATTCCACGTCACATAACCACTATTCTTGGCCTCTCCCTCCCCACCCTCCTTTTGGGGGGGTCCCAGCCTATAAACCCTACAAACGAACCCACTTCTAGGAGTCCCCCAGCCCCACTCCACTGCCCCAACTCCCTCCTCGTGCAGGTAACCTGCAAAGAACCCAGCAAGTTTGCATAAGGTAAACCTGCTCTGGAGTGTGATCCGTCAACCATGGGCACAGTTGCGACTTCCGGGCGAGCTGTCCCAAGCAGCGTAGGGCCACCCTGCCAGCTCAAAACGAGAGTGCCACTTGCCTGGGTGAGGAGTGACACGCGGCTTTCTCTCTCTTCTTTGGCCCTGCAGGAGGCTCTGTCGGTGGTGAGCGACGACCAGTCCCTCTTTGACTCGGCGTACGGAGCGGCCGCCCATCTCCCCAAGGCCGACATGACCGCCTCGGGGAGTCCTGACTATGGGCAGCCCCACAAAATCAACCCCCTCCCACCGCAGCAGGAGTGGCTCAACCAGCCAGTGAGGGTCAATGTCAAGCGGGAGTATGACCACATGAATGGATCCAGGTAAGCCCCTGGGCCTATTGGGGCTGGGTGCGCAGCTGCACCGAGCGGCTCTTGGCACTTGGGCACTTGCAGCAGGTGGTGCTCTGGTGCGGGGCCCAGGAGCCCGAGTCAGTCCCTGGGGAGCTGAGGCAGGAGAAGGCCACAGCACTGAAGGCTGTCGGTGCAGTGGGGCCAGGAAACCCACCTGGCTCTCTGGGGCCCATGCAGCCCTCAGCAACCAGGTGAGAGTTAGGCTCCAAGACCCCATGCAGACACTCGAGGAGCGTATGTTTTTGTTTTGTGCCGGGCCCAGGCCCAGGTACAGCCCCTCTTGGGGATAACTTAGCAATAAGACGCTCTTCCTTGTGCTGTTGGAGATACGCAGCCTCTCACGGTGGGTCTCAGCAGAGCCGATGGCTAAAGCATCTTTCAGTCACAGTGGAAGAGTGGTGAGAAGGGTGGGGGAGGAAGCAGGCACCTGGGGAGTGTGGGTGAAGGAGGCGGAGTCCAGGAGGGTCAGGTCTTTGTAGAAACGGAGACAGGAGGGTCCAGGGGGAGGAGCCACAGGGTGCAGGGACAGCCCAGCCGCCTGGCCAGGGAGCCTGGCTTCCTGGTCCTGCCTCCAGCCCCGGGGCAAGTCCTCTAAATCCCTGGGGCACCGGCTCCCTCCTTCCTCACCCAGGGCTGGAGTAGTCCTTCTCCTTAGGCTGACACTATAGTGTCACTGATACCGCAGAGAAAGGACCGGGAGGGTACTGATGGTGACAGCGGTCACCACAAGCAAAGGTCTGAAGGAGAGAGAACATCAGTCTCATTCATGAAACATCAGGTGACCCATGGGGTCTAAACACAAGGAGACAAAAATAAAAAGTAGGAGAAGGCCCTGAATGGAGGCTGAAGGTGCAGCGCATGTATCACATCACGAGAGCTGCGACGTAAGACTGGCAAGCCAGCACTCACTGTGCACAGCAGGTGAGGACAGGACCGTCAGAAAGACAGGTTAAGGAGTTAGCGAAATATCCCAGATAAGAAATAATGAAGTTCTGAACTAAGGTGATAGTAATGAAATACGGAATATGGAGATGAAGAAGGATAGGTAGGGAAGGAGCATACCAAAGACAGGATTAACAGGGCTTAGGTGAATAAATTTGGAAGGGGGGTAGGTGAGAGGAAAGAGTCAGAGGTGCCTGGAGCTGGAGTTGTGAAGGACGATGCCCTCAGCCACCGCGGTCAGCACTCCCTTGGAGATTCCTTGTGAGCAATTGGTAGAACATCCAGTTGTCTACCTGGCTTTGGAGACAGCAGCTCAGATAATATTCTGGGGCTGGAATTACGTTTGGACATCATCTCTAAGGAGTGCTAACTGCGAGAGTGGATGTGGTCACCGAGGGTACTGGCCCAGAGAGCAGAGGGCAGGAGTGAGAGCGTGGCTGGCAGGTCCCAGACCTGCCGTGGGAGCTCCCAGCCCCACCACATTACACTCCCACCAGCCAGAACCAGTGACTGGGATCTCAGCCACCTTCCCAGATTCTAGGATTTCAGGAAGGCTCAGAGGTTCCGAGCCAGCAGCCCCTCAAATGAGCTTGTCTCCAGAGATAGTAACGGTGATAACATAGTTCCTAACAGTTGTAGTGTGATTTATCGAACATTTTTCCATATTATCTTATCATTTGCTGCCCACCACTGTCCTGTGGGGTAGCCGCTGGAACTCCACTGTCACGTAGGAAGGCGAGCTGGACTTTGAGTGGTGACCACCTTTTCTAGGATCTAGAGGAGGCAGAGCTGGCACTGGACCCTGTGCGCCACCTGTTAGGTGCCCTTCCCTGAGCCCCTCTGCCTATGTCCTCCTTTTGCACGGTGGTCTCATTTCTGCCGACACCCCTGGCGAGGACGCCTGCTCAGCAATGCCTTCTACACCTCCCTGACCTCGGGAGCTCCTGCTACTCACTGAAAACCCAGAGTCCCTGCTGGAGTCTTTGGTCTGTCGTAGCCGAATCCTCCCAGGGCTCACCTCCAGTGCCCCCCAGATCCATCGCCAATGGCACTGCTCCTGGGCTTCTGCAGGGGCATCCTCTTCTCCCCTCCTCCTCTCGCCTTCCCAAATTCTGTTCTCCAAACAGCAAACAGTTAGGGCCATCCTTTCAAATATTTCACCATCTTACTCAAAACCCTTCAATGGCTTATGACAGAATCCAAAGTCCTTAGCATGCTCCCCCCACCCTCCAACTTGCTCTCTACAACCCTGTGCCTCTCATGCCTTCCCTCCACACCAGCCTCAAGAGACTCCAGCTGCTCCTGAGCCCCCAAGTACCCTCCTACCTCGGTCTCTCCCCTGGGTTCCTTCCTTCTGGAACAGTCCTACTCCATCCAGCCATATGACTCTCCCTCACAAGTCTCTGCCTGAACATCACCTTCTCAGAGGCCTTCCCTGACTCCCGGATCTAATGCAGCACCTTGGCACTCTGTGCCTTGCAGAGTTCTTGTCCCCGCCCCATGGAGATGTGGGCGGGGCTTCTGTTTACTGAGCCAAACTTGCCCCATGATAGGTGCTCCATGCATAGTTGTCAAGGGACTAACGGAGTGAAGACCCGGCTGAGCAGACTCAGGGGTGAAGCGGCTTGTTTAAGGCCATGCAGGTAGTGACTAACCAGGACAGGGACCCAGGCTTGCGCACTCAGCCCCTCCCGCACGAGCTGGTGTTGGTGCTCAGCGTGGCTGCTCACACTCGCTGCCCCGCTCCTGGAGAAGTTGCCAGCGCTCTAGGCCACGAACCCTGGGCAAAGAGGGTTCCCCAAGGCGATGAGTTTTCAGAGCCCACTTGCCAGCTGGCCCCTGGCTCCAGCACACCAGGGCCAGCTGCAGGGGGCTGTGCAGATACCTCAGGGAGCGGCGGGAGAGCAACCTGCTTTGGTGGCACCTGCAGCAGCCTCTGCGTTTGGTTTGCCTGCCTGACTCACACCGTCAGCAGGAGACGAAGCAGGTTCCGAAGACTGGTGTCTGCTCACCTGACCTGGGAAACAAAGGCAATCCAGTGATTCTCAGAGCCCAACGGGTCAGGCCCACCCAGCTGTCGCCAGCACCTCATAAATATCCTCTAAGTGCTCACGTGCACGTGCAAGATGGAGTGGTCGGCTGGCAGGGAACAGGGATTTCCAGAAAAATGTTTTTGTTTAAGGTGGAACCATGTCAGATCTCATTATTGAATTATGCAAAAAGAAATGACGTGATGAAATAGATGCCACGCTGTTTAAATCTTTCATCCTGAACCCTGTGCTGCTTGTGTCTTCTGAGTATTATTGATAATGGCACTTTGTTATTTTGTTGATCATTTGCAAAGGGAATAATTCACCATGGCGCAAAAGACAAGTGGGGTCTCTGTAACAATCCCTAACTTCAGATGAGAAGAACGAGGCAGGGTGTACAGTTTGGGATCTCTCGGCTCATGCGCTAGACCTGTGCTGTCCAGTGCCATAGCACTAGCACTTGGCCAAAATTCATATGTTCTCTAAAGGTAAAATAATACTGGATTTAGAAGACTTAGTATGGAAAAAAATGTAATATATCTCATTGATTATCAATTATGCTGAAATGATAATCTGGCTATATTGAGTTAGTATAGTCATATGTTTTAATATTTTGTTAAAATCCATTTCACTTGTATTTTTTATTTTAAAAATATAGTCACTAGAAAATTTTAAATTATTTATGTGGCTGGCATGCAAGGCTCACATTCTACTTCTTTTGGACAGTGCTGAGCCAGAATGTTTTGCACTGCCTTGCAATTCACAGGGTATTCCTTGCATGAGTTTCTGAGTTACTTCTTCACACTCACTGGAGACCGCATAGATATTTGTGTTTCTGGTGGAAAAGAGGTATTCAGTGTGCCTGAAGCTGCAAGGCTTTTCATCCCAGCAGCAAGCCATCTGGCCCAGGGCAAAGGGTCAAACCCAGAGAGTAGGTCTGGGAGCTCAGAGAAAGTCTCGTTGCCCATGTTCAGGAGACTTGTGCTCCCTTTCTTCATCTCTCCCTGCTGTGGTTGGCTCTGTTAGGCTGAGTTGCCTTGAAACAGCATGGCCCATAGGTTCTGTGTTGGATGTAGACTTCAAGAACTCGATCCAAGCTGTGGTCTGCAAATAACTCTCAGCTGCATCCTGTCTCAGCCACAGGGATTGGGGAAAACATCCCTCGAAGGAAAGAATATCAATTTATGGAGGGGAAACACAGGGCTTGCCTTGTGTGCCCAGCATTCAGGGCCTGAATTCAGTGCTATCCTGTCCCGATGCTCCTGGATTGGCCCGGAGGGTCTGGATGCACCAAACACCCAGAGACTCACACTCCATGAGCAGAATGATCAGCCTCACAAGTCCTGTAACTTGTGCCTCCCTGATTGCAAAGCACCTCCCTAAACTCCACATTCTGAACCTTGCAGTGTGAGACATGCCACCTGTAACCTGGGTGGAAAGACATTCTCGGGATTCTGCAAAAGCTGTCAGCATCCACTGTGTATGGAAAAGAAAACAGCTAGTGGGTTAGGGGGATGGTTTTGTTATGGGGGGTGGTTTTTTTTTTCATGAAATCTGCTCTTAAATTATTGCATCTCCTTTTCAAAAACAAAAGTTGCATCTCTGCATGAATCCTACAGAAATCCTAAAGGCGATACAGACTGCTTAATTTGTATATAATGTGCATGCTCTGTGGAAAACACACGTGATAGGTGCTATGCAACTTGAACTGTGCGAACACTGGGTATCCCTTGATGGGAAGCCTGGGCTGCAGATTTGTGGATCTGATGATATCACTGAGTTGAATGGGGACATGGAGAAGATGTTTGTATAGTCTGAGGGGTAATCTTCACAAATCTTTGAAATCTCCTTTCATCCAAACACCCAAGATTTTGCACCTTGTTTTAAATTGCCTAAAAGATTGTAAGGCACTTTTGGAAATCACTAGCAGTTTTTTTAAAGCAATGTTCACCGAACATACAAAAACAGAGCCCAAGGAGTAAAGAGCCTATGTTCAGTGGCGAAAATGAAGGAAAGGAGGCAGCTTTGCTGCATCCTCTGGGGCCCTGGCTTTCTGTTGCCTGAGATCTCCATCCAGAGATGCGTTGAGTTACACCCTGGGAGCCACCACCTCCACCCTGTTCCATTGTGCAGCCCCAGGCCTTCCTGTCACCTGTCCCTGTCCCAGTGCTGTCAGCTGCCTGTGGGCCCCAGCCCCATGCTAGCTGTAAGTGCAGTCTCAATACAAATGAGCAGCAGTGCCGGGAAGCTGAATGGCGAAACCTCGTCCCGTCTGGGCTCCCCTCCCTCCCTCCCTCTTGTTTTCATCCAGCCCTCTTCACAGGCGCCAGCTGCCTCATTACAGCGCAGCCTTTATGCTGGCTTCACCTGTACCCACCCCTAGCAGTAGCTGAGCCCCATGGCCGCGCGGGGCTTCTGCTCTCTGGCGGAGGCCCGGTGCCCCAGAGCTGGCAGAATGGAGGGAAATCTGGCAGGCGAGAGGGCGAGGTACGGCTTTCCTTCTTTTTCTCCCTGAGCAGCGGGAGGAGGGCTGGCCCGGCAAGTGCGGCAGTCCAGGGTGGGGGCCGGGGCATCTCCCTAGGCTGCCCCTTGCAAGTCCTAGCCCAGAGACCTGGACCACGGACAGGGCCTTGCTCCAGAAGAGAGGCGCCCAGGCAGGTGAGCAGCCAGACAGATCACCTGCCCAGCTGGGGAGCAGGTGTGTGCACAGGGCTGGAGGAGGGAGAGCGGAAGGAAGCAGAACTGGAACGACTTCTGTGGGTCAGTGAACGAGGAGGTTGTGCCCACCAGACAGTTCCAGCAGCCGTCCCAGCGAGAGAGCCCCCACCCTTCTCCACGCCCACCTCCCCGCAGGTACCCACCTCACTGGGGTGCTTGCGGCTCCGCTCCTTTCCAGGTCTTGCGTCAGGCAGATTTTATGAAATGTTCCATCTTTTCAAATTTATTTTTCTCTACACCTGGCACTGGGGACCAGCCCTGCCACCTGCCTGTGCCCACCATATGCGGCCATGAACCATAAAGTGGCCATGAACCACTTCATTTCAGTGACTCCCAAGGTGCTGACCTCCCTGCATGAAAAGAGGTCTGTTTTTAACTCAGAAATCCCCCAGAGGCCCCGCCGATGGTGAAAAGAATTTTTCAAAAATCGTCTCCCCCATGTTCGTAAAGGGGAGAAGCCCATGGAGCATGTGTGTCCTCTCCCACCACACCCTGCCGCTGCCGCTGCTCGCCTTTCCGAAAGACCCCTGGCCCTGCCCACGCCCCCCTGCAGCAGCAGCCCACAGCACCGCCCGGCCAGTGCAAACCTTGCTCCCCTGGTTGCAGGCCAGCTTAATCCTGCAAACTTCTGCTGCGCTTGGGCTGTTTCACAACCGACCAGGATGTCGGGAGAGGCTGCCAGACTGTGGGGTGTGTGTAGTGAAATGTGTGTGCATGTGCGCTGCATGCGTGCACATGTGAACATGCGTGTTCGTGTGTTCTGCATGTTGCAGCGTGTGCACGGGTCTTGTGTGTGGGTGCAGGCATGAAGTCAGCCACAGGGTGGGTGTGGGGACCCGGCACACTCGGGCCAGAGCCCAGCTCAGACGCCGGGTCCAGGGCCCGACTGGGGCCGCTTCATGGCAGGCCAAGTCCTTCAACAGCAGAAGCCAAAGGGCCGAGCGCTGGGGAAAAGCCTGATGTGCTACTGCCTCCCCTCCGCCTGCCACGGGGACATTAAACCTTCAACAATCTGGGACTCTGACGGCTGGTTCTTGGTTCTCTGCCTGGAAAAACAGTAGGCGAATAGTAAAACCTTAAATTCTAACATGTGTAAGTTATACATCTTATTTTCATTTTCAGCCCATGTTCCCCTCTGTAAGACATCAGGAAAAAATTACTGTCTGACTTCTAATATCTCAGTGGAGCATTTATCTCCCAGCTATGATAAGTGATCTTCAATATTTTTTTCCTTTTAGATTAAGAAACAAATTCATTTAATTTTCTTTATTGAATGCGCTCAGGCCTCCCCTGCCCTGCCTGAGTCCCAGGAAGCCCTGGGCCGCTCTGCGTCTCCTGGGGTAGTGACGGCCCTCCCTGCTTGCAGGGATGGGTGGATCCCTCTCTGGCACGGCCCTGCTCCTACGGCTTTGCAGTGGTCTGGTCCTGCCCACAGCAGGGGATGGAGGGCAGTGGCTAGGCCTTTGGAACATCCTGCGAGGTTATGCAGCCCAGAGTTGGAAGCTGTAATCTGAACCTTATCTGAACTCTGGGGTCTGAAGGCCTGGTTTGGAGCTCTTGAGAGAACTGGCTGTCTCCCAGGCTGCCAGAACCGATGCTTCCTGCTCGCTATAACCGCAGCTACAGCCTCTCCTTGGCCTTCCCGCCGTCTCCTTTGGTCCTGCTGCTGCCGGAGTGTCTGGGCAGGGCAGGACGGCACCTCCCCCAAGCACACTGGAGGTGCGTGACACTGGGTGGGGGCGTGTAGAGTGTGTATGCCAGCCTCCTCCAGGGCACCAGGTGGCTGCAGGTTGGGGTCAGCCCAGCTCTCCAGATGGCTGTCAGTCACCAATGCTGCAAAATCCCAGGTGCTAACTGGGCTGTGTAGTTCAAGGCCAAGTTGAGTGATTTGCTTTTTCCCCATGCATTTCCATATTTCTTCCCCTGTAAGCTTGGTGGCCAGGGCTGCAAAATGCCATGAGGGCCACACCTCTCAATCAGGCTGAAGTTCCTGGATTCTATTCCTCCTTTATGCCACAACCAGCTCTTTTGCACGCTTTGATAGTGAAGCTTCACACCAAGATCTGAGTCCTGCTTGCCCCTGGACTACCTGTGTGACCCTAGGCCAATCAGCCCGCCTCTGTTTCCTTAACCAAGAAAAAAAAAAGGAAATAATAACCCTTTCCATGTCTATCTTCGAGGATTACTAGGAAATATAACAGAGCATGAGAAATGCATTAAAATGATACGTGTACAACAGAAATAAGTCACTGAGAAAACATTGCTGCTCACCTCCCCTGCAAAGCACTGCATGGGGTGCCAGATTAAATACAAAAGTGTTTGTCTCAAGAAACGCGTAAGCCAGCAGCGGGAGGGCACACACTAAGGATCATACGGTGTGTAGACTCCTATAACCAAGGCTGGGAACAGTGGGGAAGATGTGTCTGGGAGCAAAGACTAGGTTGCCTGGCAATGAGGTTAAAAATGTAAGCTGCAGTCAGCCTGGGAGGGCTGCAGGGCCACTCAGCGAAGTTCAGACTTTGGTCCGAGGGCACTGTGGCTGCCAAAAGTTTCTGCATAGCATAATTATAGGATCCGGCTGGGAATTGAAGAAAACTCTGGTGGCAGCATGGAGGATAGAAATAAGGCAGCATCCTTACCACCGTCACGGTCATGACACCCAGCAGGCTGGGTGACGGCTCCGTGGCTGTCCCCAGAGTGACTGGCCACGGTGCTGAGGCTGGGGTGAGCTGCCCCTGTCAGTGATGGCTTCCTTTGTGCTTTGTCTCCTCCCATCCTAGGGAGTCTCCAGTGGACTGTAGCGTTAGCAAATGCGGCAAGCTCATTGGCGGAGGCGAGTCCAACCCCATGAACTACAACAGCTACATGGACGAAAAGAATGGCCCCCCTCCTCCCAACATGACCACCAACGAGAGGAGAGTCATCGTCCCCGCAGGTACTTTGGGAACCAGGCTCCCGGCCTGGCATTCACTTCTCCTCTGTCTGGGGGCCCACAGTTGATGGGCAGGCCTGCCCCAGGGGGACATCTAAACTTTTACCTGCTACCGTACACTCTATGGAAACGCAAAACCAAGAAAGCTACACATCTCTCCTTCCTCCCTAGCTGCCCTCCAAGACAGTATCCCAAATGTCACCAGAACCCCGACATGGGGATTCTGGAAGGCCCACCCTCAAACTGACCACATCACAGCTCTACATCAGTGGCCTGGTACCCGAGGACGGCCCCGCCCAGAGAGCAGAGGCAAGGTTGCCCCCACCCAAAAGGAGTCTTGTGTGCTCCCAGACGTGGGCATCCTTGCCTTTGTGGAGGAGGGCAGCTGCAGAGGTCCGTCTTTCCCTTCAGGCGTGTACTTCCTGGCATCTGCTGGGTTCCACCTTTCCAAAATGACAGCCAGCTCTTTCAGTTTTAAAATAGAAATAACTATATTTAACAAACGGAGAGCCTTGACATGTGTGCAACAAGTTATGTCATTAGGTAAAAATAGCCACTTTTTCCTAGGTATTGGTGCTGTTGGTTACAGAAAATAAAATCATTGTTCAATCCTTCAGTCCATTGGCCAGACACTTTGCCTCAGTTAGCACCAGCAAGCTCAGCCGCTTGGACAAAAAAGGAGTTTGAAAACTGCCACGTGTAGAACCGGTGCCAGGCAGAAGGAGCAAGACCATCCAGATCTTAAGCAAAGTGAATTATAGGGCAGGGATTAAAATTGATCTTACCAAAATAGCTTTGCCAAAGAGGCAAAACTCATTCTATTTGTAAAAGTGTAAATACAGTTGTGTCTGAAGGTAAAAGATTAGACATTTCTTGGAAGTAGTCCAAAGGAATTTGTTTGTTAGTCCAAAGGTGTGATTTGGTAATGGGCCCCTGCCTAGACCCTGTGCGTCTGTGTTCCACGGGAGGCAGTGTCTCATCACCTCCTAGGCTGTGGATACCTCCCTGTGTTCTGGGCCAAATTCAAGAAGGTGTGAGAAAGAGTGAGGCAGGGCTAACAGGAATTTCTCTGTACCCCATAGGACTTAAAACCGACTCATAAAGCAATTCTAAGTTCCTTCTTCCACAAGCATATGATCCAACAGAAGAAGAGGAAGAGGAAGAGTAGCTTCCATTTGTTCGGTGCTTTCTAGGTGCCAGGAACCATGTAAACTGCTTTATCTCCATGACGTTACTTATATCATTGGATGTTTGACCTCCCACCTCCCTCAGGAGACCAGCTAGTAGTGTTTAGCCTGGGTGTGTCTTCCTCCTCTCCAAAGAAAGCAGACAATGAAACCATTAATATGGACACAGTAGGAGCCTTCTTTATACTCTTCTAGGCATTTGAGCCTCACTGAGTCTTTGCTCAAATGGTATCAAACTCCCTGCTCCCACCAAATAGCTACCAGCATGGGAGGGAAATCTCGAGGGACTGAAGTGTTAGGGTGTCAGAGAAGGTCTCTGTTGGCAGCATCTCATTTCGGTCATCAGTTTGGGGAGGGGACTTGGAAATAGGTCAGAAGTGGCCAGATTGCTGGGTTGACCCTCCAGCCCTCAATTGGGGTTGAAATGCTTTCAAAAGGAACAGCAAAACAGGCTCCGGTGGGCCAAGTTAACTACTGAGCGAATAGTGAAAATAGCGTGCACTCACATCAAGTAATTTCAAAGCGCTTTGTTTAATGACTATGCATGCTGTGGATTTGCTTCAATGTTTTGCCTCTGGCTGGATCTCTTAGATCCTCAGACATTTTGGCTTCTTCCAGGCCAGCCTGCTGGACATGAGGGAAAGTCTCACTTGGGCAAGTCCACAAATCAAGGCAATAAGATGGTAGCGGAATAACGGATTAAATTTATGGTGGGATTTTAAGACAAGTATAAATGTGGGCCCCAGTTAATCACCAGCTCTATGTGCAGTTGGGAAGAAAGTAGGACTAAATCATCCAGGAAACACACTTGGAAGAGTTAAGCAGATCCAGAGTGGAAGATTTATAATTCATTGTGCTGTAGAGGGAGAGAAATAATATTGCCATAGAGCCTAAAGCAAGGGAGCAAATAATAAAATAAATAAAATATATGGTGTAAAATTGAGTTTGAGGCTTTGGATACTAACAGCGAGGAATTAGGAGAAGCAAAGGATGAAATAATATGCTACATAATCCAACTCCCCCCAGGACATGTTTCTTTAGAATTCTGAAAAGGGGCAAAATTATTTCCATTTGCCAGTGATCCAGACCTAATTGCTTCTGGAAAGTGAAAGAGTAAAGCAAAGCAAGGAATGTATCTGGAAGAGACAAATACATACTTGTACAATGACGCTCTGCTTTTCAGCATAAGAGCAGAGTAACTCACAGGTGGGGTAAGCCGGCCAGTGAGGAGAGGAGAGGGGACCTTTGGGGGACCTACCACTTCAGCTGAGTGAAGTCCTGTGAAGTCTTCGATTGGAACCCCAACTGAGATGCTTAGCAGCGATGCGACTTAACCTTCCAAGACTCCACTTTCATCTGTAAAATGGGGATATTGCAAGACTTCCTTGAGAAGTAAAATAGGGCACATGGGGTGGCTAGTACATAGTAAGCACCCACCATCTGTGCCATCACTAGTTACAGGGCCCTGGGCTGTCACTATGACATTCAGCAGCAGTCTGTGCCCTGTGACCCCAAACTCTCCTTTTCTAACCCCTGCCCTTTTGCCAGCTCCTCCTCCTCCTTTGCCAGCTCCTGCACCTCCAGCAGCAATGCAGCCACCACTCCCGTGCATGGCTGGTGCGGGGCACTTTGCAAAGCCAACTCAGCCCCTGCCACCCAGACTGTTGCATAAATAAACCAAGGTGGGATGGAGAACCCATGCCAGCCAAGCGCAGTCAGCCCGAGCTTGCGGTGCAGACGCAGGGGGATTTGCCTCTGGCAGGAGCTGCGTGGTATGAGCCAGGCAGCAGAGCCTTCCTTCCTTCCCACCCACTCCCAACCGTTCGTCCTGTTCCCATGACTGCCAGGAGCCTTCACAGACACTGCAGAGTGAGAGGGCGAGTTGGGTGAGGAGCAGCACAAACATTCCTGCCAAACAGACACGTTGAATGAAGCAGGCTGTTAGAAGCTTGGGCTGATGGCTGACCTGCAACAAAATGCCAAGTATCTCCTCCTCCAGGAAGCCTTTCTTGACTCCCTAAGTTTACGCTGTTCCCTTCCACCTGTGAGTCCTTGAACAACCACCTCAAAATCCATCACTTAGCCGTGTGTTTTCCTACCTAAATGCTTCATGGGGTGTGTGTTCCTCGAGGGCAGCGCCGTGTGGTTTTCCTTCTGTCGCAAGCACAGGTAATGTGCTCACTGCACCTGCTGACAATCGGTTGTCCAGTGAAGATACGGGTTCCAGACTGTGACGAGCGACAAGACTCAAGGTTCTACCTACTGTGGAACCTGCTAGAACTCATCACTTTCCCCTCGCCCCACAAACATACAGCCCCGGCTGAGAAGTTGAGTTCCTCAGGTGGAGAGGGCCTCAGCCTTCACATTATTTGTGTTCACTTGGAAACTAAAAGGTTTTCTCTCTCAAACACCATTTCTAATCTTTGGATATTTAAATATCCAAAACAATGTTTTGGGGGTGATCCCAAAAGGAGAAAACCCATATTGGGTTTGTGTTAAACCACTGGGTTTTCCAGCTGCATGGATGGAATTATAGTGAAGGTCTATGCATGTATCTTTCTTTTCTGTAGCCATCTGAGGGATCTGTGTTCTTGCGTGAAATCATTAATATGCTTAAAATACAGATGGTTCCCCTTTCCAGAAACATTGGCCCAGAAACATTGGAATTGAGTTTATTTTCATTTTGACGCCACCATTACTCAGGCAAAGGTTTCAATTGCCCTCCAGAACTTGAAAGAGTGTCCCGTGTCCCGTCAGGGTACGTAGCGAGGCAGCTAAGAACCTCCGCAGAGTGCTAAGTGGTTCAGGCAGCGCCAGGTGCCGTGGAGCCAGATGGGTGTTCTGGGGGACCATCTGCAAGGGACCTGACTTTCCTGCAGAGAGGGGGTGGAAAGGGAGAGACAGAAAGGGAGAGAGAGGGAGAGCGGGAGGCCGCCCAGCACGCTCACGGGGCCTCACGCTCACTTGTGCCTGCCCGCAGCCCTTGCTGACGGCATCTTGTCCCTTCTCCTCTGCAGACCCCACGCTGTGGACGCAGGAGCACGTGAGGCAGTGGCTGGAGTGGGCCATAAAGGAATACGGCCTGATGGAGATCGACACGGCCTTTTTCCAGAACATGGATGGCAAAGAACTGTGTAAAATGAACAAGGAGGACTTCCTCCGCGCCACCACCCTCTACAACACGGAAGTGCTGTTGTCACACCTCAGTTACCTCAGGGAAAGTAAGTGCAGCCCAAGCGCCCCGGGCCAGGAGGAAGCCCTGCAAGGGCTGCTGGTTTCCCATAGAGCCCACCCAGGGGACGAAAATCGGTGTCGCCTTGTTGGGCAGATGCAGCTCGGTCAGGCTGTGATGCTGCTGAGGTCGCCCGGGTTTCTGCAGACCCTGCGGGGGCTGACCCACTCCTGACATGTCGAGGCAGAAAAGCGAGGGATGGGGAGAAAGAGGGAACTGTGACCGGAAGGGCTTGCCAGAGGCTAGCTACACTCTTCCCCTGAGAGCCCCTTTCCAGAGACTACTTCAACCTGTAGTTATGTAGAGATGGATGCCCTGGCTGGTGTTTTCCCAAGCAATGATTTAAAGTTTTTACAGGAAACTCTAGGTTCATGGCTTTTGGATTTAAAGTTTTAAAAATTTACATATTAGCTGCCCCTTATCCTTGGGTATGCTGGCACCTCCAACCCTGCCTTACAGGGCTGTCTGCACACTTCCTCACTAACCAGGGAGAGTAGCCAGTGCGACAGGTGTGTTAAGATCTGTGGGATGCTCTCTCCTGGCCTGACCAGGGGAAGGAAAGGAGCTTTGCAAAGGGTGAGCTTAGGAAAGAAACAGGCAGCTGGCCACGAGATCCGTCCAGCAGGCGGTTCCTGAGCACTAAGCACCCAGCAATCTGATAGGAGTTTCACCGGAGATGAAATGTGCACAGAGCAGAGGATGGAACTCTTTTAGATCTGCTAGTAACCTCAGCCTTAACTCTTTACCAGAAATCCAGGCAGGTGGAATAGCAACGCTGCCCCTAAGTACTGGAGGGCTGCTCTGTGGCCCAAAAAGATGGTTTGAGGGCCACAGTGTTGATGCCCCAGGAAGACAGCTGTGGGCTTAGGCTATGCAGGGGCTCCCTAACAGCCAGGCAGCCGTGTGTGAAGACAGAGCAGCCACAGGTGCTGCATTTGCTGTGAATTGCCAGGGCTGCTGGAGTCTCGTGGGAGTTATGCTTTGGGCAGGTGTTTGCAGTAAGCCCCCCTCCAAAGCTGAGATCCTGGGACAGTGCCTCTGGGGCCCGCTTTTCTGGTCTCGCTGCTCCCTATGTGCTCTCCTTTGTCCAGTGGGCCTGTAACATGCCATTCTGTAACCTGCTGTCTCACTCGGCAACACTGCAACAAACACCGGCTGGAAAAGTTAAAAAAAAAAAGTGCCTTCGGAAGTTTCCACCAGTGACTCTGAGCTCTCCAGTCACCTCTCCGAGGCGTCTGATAACCAGGGGGAGAGTGGATGATGCAGTATATGTTAGCACCAGAGCAATGACCTCATGTCTGAGTCTTGCTGCAGCATGAGGTCAGCCCAAGGAACAACAATCTCAAAAATAGGGTCTAGTTTCCACCCAGCTTTTTTGACTTTTGGATAATTAGCATTTTCTAATGATCCATATTTTTCAGGCTTTAAGTGTTTATAGAATAAAAAAACTAAGGATCTCTGACCAGAGTCCTGCCGTGGTGTAGGTGGGAGTGGGGGAGGGGCGGCACAAGGAGGCGGACGGCGGGAGGAAAGACCAGCCAAGCGAAGCAGGGCCCCCCATCCCATCTTCCCCACTGCGCTCACAGTCACCCTTGGCAGGAGGTTGTGGGACCCCTGACCCCTTTTCTTCATTTGTGGGAGAAGAACAGCCTAGACTGCGTGCTCTGAACAGTTAAAGGGCCCAGCGCTTCTGGGGAAAGCCCGTTCATGCCGTGAGACCCCCAGACCTTGACCCGTCCATAAACAGTCCAAGTCCCCACTAGTACTTCATGTCGCCAAAGAACCCGAGCCACAGATGCTTAAGTGAAACAAATACCTGCCACTCAAACGGCCCAGGTGTGTGCGAAGGTGGCCACTGGTACCACTGGTCCCCATTCACAATACTTTCAACTGGAGAGAAGTGGGTCCAAGGGCAAGGCAGTGAGCAGGGTGTGAAGAAGTGGAGTTGCACAGTTTGGTATTTTGGGGAGTATAACATGCCAATTGCTTCTTTCTTTTCAAGAATGTTTGTAGACAGAAGATGCCCCCAAAGCAATAAAAATACGAGGTTTCCAGAAAGGGGCTTATTAGTGGAGCGAATTTCCACAGTGGAAAGGAGGCAGAGTCAGGCACATACATGGGAGACTTTTGAAAATGCAGGACAGATTCCCAGCACCAGGAGGTGGCTGGCCAACTGTAGTACACCCACAGGATGAGAAGCCGTTCTGCCATAAAGTGACTGTCGTGAAAGAGCATAAGAAATGCTTGCGATGCCATGTGGAGGGAAAGCTCACTGGAAAGTGATCTGCGCATTGATAGAAAAGCCATGTCTGCATGTCTGCCTGCAAAAGCAAAAATAAATAGTTGTATTAAGTTAAAAAAAAGAAAAGGAAAGAAAAGAAAACAGGGCCCAACATAGTACTGTAATATCCTTTTGAGGAACCTAGACTTAAATGATCCACTGTCAGGGGAGAGACTTCAAGTCCTGCTTGTCTTGAATTGGTGTCTAGGGTGGGGCTCCGGGTGCTGGGCGGCGGCTGGCTGCTGGGCACCTGCAGGCCTGTGCTGGTGACTGTCCCTGCTGTCTCTGCTCTCTGGATTTCTGGGAGATCCCTAATGCTGACCAACAGCTTAAATGCTCTTAGAGCCTTCTCTGTTGTTTTTCCAGACTGACTTCCAGGGCATGTTTTGTGCTTAGGAGGGAGGCTGGTGCTTGGGGAACGCATTGAAGCGGCCGCATGGAGGCGAGGGGAAGGGGCGCTGATTCTTTGTGCTCTGTCATCTGGTCCTTTTGTCAGAGGCGGGTGGGGGTCCAACATTCCCACTTTGGCAAGAGGTGGAAGGAAAATAGCTCAGATCCTCAACACAGATGGAGAGAGTCCTGTGGGGTGAAGGGAAGTTGAGAGGGGAGAATTGGGACCTGAGCTAACCCTGAGTCAGGAGACTCCAAGTCGGTGGCACTTCTCTGATCAAGTCTTTGTGGACCTTAATAGAAAGTTTAGAAAAAAGGAAACCTTGTCAGATAAGAAGTTTTGTCATCAAATTTACCCTTTCCCAAAAGGAGCTTGACTGTTTATTCTGGTTGTCTGGGAGGGGAGAGATATTCTTAAACTTTAAATGCCAAATTTTAAATTTAAAAATATATTTTCTAGGGTGGAGAAGAAACAGCAATGTTCTAAGCCACTGTAGACCCTGTCCAGTGGCCGGGCACGCTAGGACTCATCCGGTCTGCCTGGGGGCGCTAGCTCTCCATGCTGGGGCATTCAGCTGTGCCAGACAGAGTGGCTGTGTGACACCACCACCCTTGAAACCCAGGGGTCTGGCCAGAGTGCCCTCGGCCCTTGGAGGTCATTCTGAGGTCTCCTGGGGAACACCAGGGCTCAGGCAGGCCTCTGCCCAAGTGCCTTTCACCTTACATAAAAGGTCGCCCCCTTGTGGACAACTATTTGTAATCCCCATTTTAAAGCCCAAACGACTTGAGGCCCAGAGAGCTTCGGAAATTGGTTCAAAGGCTTACAGCCGGTGGAGAGCACGTGGTGTCTGAGACTCAGGCCTCTTCAGTCCCGGTCTGCAACCCAGGCCCCAGCCTCATGCTGCTCTGTCTCCCCTGGCTCGGGGACAGCAGCAAGCCGGCCTCTCGTGCCACCCTTGTCTCCCCTGCTGACTTCAGAGTCAGCCTGGCTCCCCCAGGGCTTCCACATCGAGGGCCAGGCCATTTTCCCATCTTTATTTGTACCAAGAGATAAATGCTTTCTGAAAACTGTCCTGTGGCCTTCTGGAACGAGGCCAATTAAGCCAAACCTATCACCACACTAACCCTGTCCTTCTTTGGGCCTGACTGGCAGCCCCGGTCTCTCAGACACGGCGTTTGGCAGGGCAGCATTTACAGAGGGCTGCGGGAAGTGAGACGGCCGTCGCTAGCCAAGCCTGGAACCTGGACCTCAAAGGAAGTGAGGGCTGTCTGCCCCCAGCTGGCAGTTCAGGCTCCAGGCCACTGGGGGGAGTTTGGGGGTGTTTGGGAGCCCAGCAGGTCCAGGTGGGGGTGGGCAGAGGCAGAAGGAAAATGTCTATCCGGGTCTGACCTGGGAAAAATACTAAGACACTGCATTTTCGAACAGCGGCTACTCAAGAGAACGAAAGATATTGTGTGACAGGGAGACCACAGAAAAGGTATCTGTCTTGAGTCCCATTTTTAATTTAAACTTAATGGAAAACACATTTTGCATTTTGTGGCCTTCCCACCTGCAGCCTCGAATGGCCGGATGGCCGGCAGAGGGGACGGCTCTGGGCAATTATGCAGGTGAAGCATTAGCCCTTCCAGGCCGGGGGGAGAACAGGAGGCCAGCAGAGCCAAAGGCCAGCTTGCCCTGGACTCGGTAGCCAGGCCAGTCATGCTGCTGAAAGAGTACAGAGCCTGGTCCCGCCCCCGTGCCCCTGCACTCTGCCACTCAGCCAGGGCCACTCAGCAGTGGCGCAGCCCAGAGAGAAGGGAGACGAGATTCAGTAGGTCGGCTGTGAGGGGCGCCGGGGATCCCACGGTCATAGCCAGGCAGGAGACAAAAGCTTGGCACCGGGACGCGAGTCTCCCCGGCTCCAGGTGTCCCAGAGGAAAAGCAGGTTAGGTAGAGGGAAGGTTGCACTGAAGAAAGCCTGAGTGCCGGCTCCGCCCTGCAGACTCACGCTGCTCGTCCCGCCTCCCTCAGCTCCCGGGTACTGTATCGGTGACAGATGGGCTCGAAAACGGAAAATGACTTTTCCCTCATGTTTCCGCTTTGGGAAGGCCGTTCCAATCCTCAGCAACAGCCACTTCATGCTTTTCAGAGCAAAAAGCGCCCCAAATAAATAGATATACATATATGCGTGCACGTATGTACACACACATGCATACAAACATACATACATAAATAACCAAGTGAACAAATGTTTTAACTGAAGTGTAACATACAGAGAAGTGCACAAATCACAAGTGCAGAACTCAAGGAATCATCACAAAGTGAATCCACTCACTCATGTAAGTACCACCAGGCCCAGGAGCAGGAGAGAAGCCCCCTGCGCCCTCTCTCCATCCCACCGCCCCTTCCTTCCCAAAGGTAACCGCCACCCTGCCTGCCCAACCCCACAGGGGAGTGTTGCCTGTTCCTTTGATTTAGCCTGGAGGCTGCAGTGTCTGCAGGGCTGAAGACAGCTTTTGTGGGTAGACCAGGGGCTCCTGCCTCCTGTCCTCACTGGCTGTGTGATCCTCAGCAAATGACATGACTTTGCTGAATGTCAATCTTCTCATCTATAACGGGGGAATAACATGGTACCAGCTTTGCAAGGCTCGAGCAAGGATTACATGAGAGACTAGAAAGAAAGTGTCTGGCACGCTGTGTGTGTTGCTCCCTTCGCAGCCCGAGTACTCTGGCGGGCTGGTGTCAGGAAAGACCAGGAGCTCGCAGCACGTTAAGCCTGTGAGGGACGAGCCCAGAAAGAGCCTGGAAGCTGGACGAAGTAATCAGAAGACACAGAGCAGGAGGACAGGCTCCAGGGAGGAACCGCCTGCACCAGAACACATCCTCCTAGGGAAAGAGTGTGCTGTGCTACTCTCTGCAGCCTGAGGAACTAGTTAAATAAAAATCCGGGAAGAGAAAGGGAATGTGGGTCCCGTGGGAAAGAGGCCAGATGCCCCAGCCAGCCCTTCCTCGGGAAGGACGCCTCTCCTTCTAGGAGTGAAACCTGAACCAAGAACAGTCTTCAGGGCAAAATCCTTTTCCTAGGTTGCCATGAAATATGTATTTCATGCAAGCTTTGGAGAGGTCAAATGACCCTTTCTCTAAGCTTTCTGGGAGTTTCCTGTGGAATTCACATGTGCTCAAAGCAGAACTTTCACCAAGGGAGAAATTTAATAAACGTGGTTTATCTGAGCTCCGTGCTCTTGGCTAAATCTGCTGGAAGCTCATGCAGTCTGCTTCCCAGAGCCACCGTTTTTCTTTATTTGCTCCAGCAGGGAGGTTGCAGCCTGAGGGGAGAACGCGGGGACAGAGAGGCCAGCATTCTTTAGGTCACTCCGGGGATGTTTCTGTATCCCCTTGGAACATTTGGTTCCATTTCTTAACCTCCTTCCAGTCACGGAGGATTACTTCTTATTGCAGCAGAACCCATTCATAACTTCCATTCCAGAGGACAAGACGGACACTCAGCACACTCTACTATAAAGGGGTTTACTATCTGTGACTGCGGTGTCTCTGAGAGGAGAATAAAAAGAGTAATGACAATGTAATAGTTAGCACTTATTGAACACTTCTTATGAGCCAGGGTCAGCTCTGAGCACTTTACATGCATTATTTTATTTAGTCTTCACAACCACCATATTAGATAGGTATTATTACTAGCCCATTTTACAGATGAGGAAGCTGTGGCTCAGACAGATGAGGCATATTGCTGGAGGTCACAAAGCTAGTCAGCACTAAGAGGCAGGTCTAATCTTGAACTCTCATTTGCGTAATAACATAGAGCCATGTGTCTCTTAATGACAGAGATAGACGTTGTTGTGTGAGCATCCTGGAGTGTGCTCACACAACCTTAAACATACAGCCTGCTGCACACCGCAGCTGCGTGGCGCAGCCTGTCCCTCCCACGCTACAGACCTGTACAGCATGTCACTGCACTGAATGCACAGGCAGTTGTAACATGATGGTAACTATTTGTGTATCTAAACATAAACAAAGTTGCAGCAAAAATATGGTATAATAATTGTATGGGACCACCATCAGGTACACAGTCTGTCATTCCTCAAAACATCGTTATTCGGTACATGACTATTAAAATGAACTTGTCCCAGCCTCACTTTGTCATTGATATTCTTGAAAATGGACTGACAAATGTAGTTGGTTCTAGGATATTACATTCACATGGCTGTCTCATTTCTAAATGGTTTCCGCACAGCCACACTCTGGCATACAGCAGTCTCAGCGTCACTCTGCCCCACTCCTTGTTTTTGTCTGGACTGTTTCCAAGCTGGAAGTAACAGTCATGTTCTAGGCACTTGGAAGATTCTTATAAAATTCTCCTCCTCATCGTCTGGTCTGGTAGCACACACATTTTCTCTGAGGCACTCAACCAAACGCCCACAGCTGGGCGAGGCAGCAGCTCCGCTTCTGCGCCCCTTCCATGACTGGAGAGTAAAATAGGAGTGTCTTGACAGCCCGTTCCCAGCCCCGGCACCAAGGCAGCCCACTTGGCCACGGGGAGCAAGAGAAAGGGTTGTTTAGAAAAATCTTCTTAGCCTCAAGCGCATGTGCTGAGCTGCTGGGTTTTTTTGTAAAAGCAACTCCTGGCCCTGGTTTCGATGGCTCCTTAAGATTTCCCCAGGAGAATCTCAAGGAGAAATGCAAAAATGTCTGAATTTTACAAAATTAAAACTCTTAAATTCACTTTAAACAAAGGAACAACGCTAGTTTTAGGAAAGAAGGGAGAATTTGTTTTACTTGCAACAAAAATATTTATCTCTTCAAGATGCCCAGACTAGTGCCTGGCACAGAGTTGGTGCGCACTGAAGTTGGATTTTAAGCATTTGGGATGACAGAAATTCAATGCATTACTCCTCATGCTTAGTTGTGTTCTCTTAGACACAGGCAAAGGGAGGCAAAAGTTCCTATTTGGAGTACTGTCCCCCAGCTCCTTCCCAACACCCCTCCACCGCAAGGATCATCCACCGACTCACCCCGCCTGTCAAGGGATCCACTCCCTCATGAACCCACAGATGCCAGAGCAGGGAGCAATGGTACTGGCTTCTCCGCCAGGGCATGGCAAACTAAAAGCTGCAGTCCAAATCTGGCCCATGGACAGAACAAAACAAGAACTAAGAAGAATGTGCAACAGAGACAGCAGTTAGCCTATAAAGTCTAAATTATTTACTATCTGGTCGTATAGAAAAAGTTTGTCAACCTCTGCTCTAGCTCAGGAAGAAATCAAAGTGGAGACACGTCCAGGCTCATGATGACCTGTGGTTACATGGTGAGTCGGTAGCAGGATAGGACAGACGCGGGTGTTCTGATTCGCAGTCCTGGGTTCCCACCATGGCATGGAGCCACCGGGCACTTGAAGACTGTAAACATGGCGGGTGTGGCCTGTTTCCCTGAGGAACTTTCTGTCCTGACTTACTGTCTGCAACTCCAGAGGGTGCTTTCAGGCCCCCATGATTGGCTCCAAGCAAATGGCTTCCATTGACTTCTTCTTTCTCTCCAGGAGTCCTCTGTCCCTCTTCCCTCCCCACCCCCACTCCTTCCTCATGCCATCTCCTGCTCTTGCTCTCAGGAGAATGTTCTGGTTCTAACCCGTTTTTGCTTGCCTCCCAGGTTCACTGCTGGCCTATAATACAACCTCCCACACAGACCAATCCTCACGACTGAGCGTCAAAGAAGGTGAGTCTGTTTCTCACCTTCAAAGTTTCTTTTGTACCGGACATGGCGTAAACACAGTCCCACGCCGGAAAGACTGGTGTGGACAACTTCAGGTCTGTGTACCAGCTTCTCTGTTCCACTCAATTTTTTCTAGCATACAAGAAGCCAAAGTTTTTATCACTTGTGTTACTAGTTGCCAAAATACAACAAATGAGGTTTTAAAGTATCTTGTAATATCATAAAGATATAACTTGAAGTTGTCACTGTATGAAAGGAAACCTATTGCTCTTAGAATGAAATGGATACTGCTTACTTTCGAAGCTTAAAGTGGGTGTTTCTCTGCTGAAGATAATGAAATGAAGATTTCAAGGATTCTAGTATGTCCACCTCTGAAGGTTTCTTTCTAACAAATTTTAGCAATGTCATTTGCTTTTTTAAAGTGGTGGTTTGAGGATTTTGTCTGGTCTGTTTTTTTTCAGAGAGAAAGAAAACTGCCTCAGCAAATGGTTTTTGCCAGTGAAGATTTTAGCAAGCACCACAATAGTATTTTTCAGCTTCTTTATTTATGAAACAACATTGTGAGGATTAATCTAGACACTGTGTTAGGTTTCGGGCATCTAAACAAGTGAATAATTCATGGTACCTGGGTTATGGGAGAAAAAAAATACAAAGAAATAATTATTAGGAACCAGAGAGGGAATGAAAAGATTTTCCCATGGCAAAAGAAAAGCTCCTTGGAGGAAGAAACTTCTATGGCGGAGCTTGCAGAATGACAGGAGTGTGGCAGGTCTCCTCCTTGGCGCTCTCCTGCCTCGTTTCTTTCTTTAACTCACTCCTGCCATAACACAGAAGGAAGGCCCTTGCAGTATTGGTTGCATGTAATGTAGCCCAGCATAGCGTTTCAGAGGGACATAAGGCTTTTCTAAGGGAAGAGACCATTTGGTTCAAAATCCTTGTTGGTTATGGACACCCAAAGACACTGGCTGGGTGTCTTGCCCAAGGTTACACCTTTGATCACATAGGACTTCATGTTCCTCTTGATAGTTGATGATTTGATAATGACTAGAACAGTGAGTAGAAGAAATATGCAACATCATGAATCTGTGTTTAAACTTTCATGTTTTTTATTTGCTTCCTTCTCCCCATCCCACCCTGAGCCAGTCCTGTTTCTACTACTGCTTTTCCTTCCCAATTCAGATTTATTGAATTTTGCCATGAAAACTGAAGTTATATTGATTCATTCTATGTTCTGAGCCGATTTTACTTGATGACCTATTTTAACATCATGTTGTAGATGTCTGTAAGAGAGAAAATACATGGGAGTAGCAAATGTGTTAGAGTGAAGGTCAAGGCAACTTCGGCTTACTTTGGGAAAATCCCTTCATGCCCCGAACCTGGATTTCCTTCAGATGAAGGGGGTGGACCACATCAGGAACAGTCAAGCCTGACTCTGGAGCTCGGGGCCTCTAAAGAGATGCCCCTGGAGCCGCAGTGTGAGGGCCCAGCCCCATCCGGAGCCACTGTGCTTTGAGTCGTTCCACACATTGAGTTCCATTTCATTTGCAGATAGGGATCCACTTCTTGGAAGGAAGGAAAAGAGGGAGAAAGGGAAGGAACAACTGGATGGAGAGAGGGAAATAGGAAGGAAGAAGGAAGGAAGGGGGGAGGGAGGGAGGAAGGAACCCTCAGTCTCTGAGCTGCTGAACTAGGATCCTGACAAGTTCTTCCAATTCTCCGGGCTGCAGGCTGCTAACAACACCAGAATTAGCCAGTGAGCTCTGGCGCAGAGCCAATGAAAGAGTTTCTGGTATTGGGCTTAAAATATAGGTTTTAGTTTAGACACTGGTTTGCCCACGTTGAAATGTGACACGAACCAACTCTCCCCTCCCCCCACGGGTCTTAGTGCTTGGCCATCCCCTCTACCTGTGAGGCTGTATACTGCCTTGCCTCCCCTGGGCTCTTTGTGTTTGGGGAGCGCATTTGTTGTGCTGCTGGCTTATTCAGGCTTATCCGAGGCGCAGCTTGCTCATGCTGGGTAGCAACCCCTCTTCTGAAATGAATTAACTGTAGTATCCAGGCGAACGCACGCTCATTCAGGTGGTGCTGGGCATTTATCTCCCCACATCAGCCCTGGCCTCTAGAGACGATTAAGTCTGCGCTTTGCAGGTGCATCTTTTGTCCCCAGGAAAGCTCTCCACTTGAGCCGTCTTGCTCCCCTACGCCTCCCCTTGTGAGGTGGTCTGAATCTGTCTGAACAACCCACCATGCCACAAAACAAAGTACATTAGCAAGACAAAGCTAACCGGGCTGTCTCTCCCTCCCTCTCATGCCCTCCCAACCTCTCTCTCCTGCTCTGCACTAATAGATATCTATTAGCTATTAGAAGACATCATGCGACCTTGACTGCATCTTCTTTGAATAAGACACACACAACCCAGAGTTCATCAAGAGTACCAAAGCTGTGTGCGCGTGTGTGTGCACACGTGTGCACTCCACAAAGGGCAGGTGCTGGCATCAAGCACAAAGGGAAGAAGTTGAGGAGATGCTGTCTATTAATGGGTCTTCAGAGCACTTATCAAATTAGAATGCCTTTTTACTTTAAAATGGCATAATCACTCTTCCAGCTCATTTCTTGAAAATCACTGCAATCTCCAAGGGTTATTTGTGCCAAGGAAGTAAGACTAGATTTTTAAAATTAATTTATAACAATCTTTAAGCCCCCTTAAATTAAATATTCTGTGGACAGGGATTGGACCCAGCTGGAGCAGTTAGTTGTGCTCTCCCTACCTTTAGTTATCAAGGCTAATGCACTTTAAATTAGGACAGAAGCTATTGTTGCCCATTTACAATAGCAGCCATGACTGTCATCTCAACAGAGTTTTAGAATACATCAGATACTTCCAGAAGCTTTGCTTTTGAACCTTGCAGCATCCCTTTGTGGTAGATATTATTATCTTCATCTTGCAGATGAAGAAAGTGAGGCTCGGTAATAGTAAGTGACTCACTGAAGGGTACCCGGCTGTTCAATGGCAGAGCAAGGACTCAAACTCAGGTTAGAGAACTGAACAACTCTCCTTCGGGTGGTCTTCCTGACAAATACAGCTTTTCCCTCTAGCCGCCTTCTCACAGAAGCAATACGCAGCCTAAAGGTAATTTGGGCAGAGATTTGAATTTTTTGCATTATTTTTTTCTACCCCTACAGTTTTCCCACTATCGGCTCGATTTACCCCCCTAAACTAATTCTCCTTTCCAAGAGGAACCCGTACACAGTGTCTGCTTGGCACCGCTCCCTAGTCCTAACCACACAGAGGACCACCTGCAGAGCTTTTTAAAATACTGATGCCCTAGGACAAACACTGTATGACTCCACTCACTTAAAATAACTAAGGCAGTCAGATTTGTAGAGACAGAAGTAGAATGGTGGTGACCAGGGGTGGCAGGGAATGGAAATGGGTAGTTATTATTTAATGGTTCTAGAGTTTCAGTTTAGGAAGATGAGGAAGTTCTGGAGATAGATGGTGGTGATGGTTGCACAGCAATGTGAATGTACTTGATGCCACTGAACTTTATACTTAAAATGATTAAAATGGTAAATTTTATATTATATATATTGTGCTAAATTTTTTTAAATGCAAAAAAAATTAAAATTAAAAAATGCTGATGCCCAAGCCCCAAGAATGACCCACTTGAACAATTCAGAATCTCCAGGGGTGACTGGGCACTGGAATCTTGTAAAGCTCTCCAGTTTGCTCCTGTAAGCCAAGCTGAGTGCGCTGGAGAAGCCCTGAGTCTAGCACAGAGACAGCTTGAGGAGGGAAGGGACTGGCTGTGAGCTCCCTCAGGCCCAGCCCCCATCATCCTAGGAAAGGAAGAGCAGGACCTATTGTTACATTGATAAAGGCTTGGAGAAGTGAAGGGACCATGTAATCATTATTAGGTTTTTCCATCATTGTCATTGATGATTGATTTTTTTGATTTATGTCATTATTTTGACAAGTTTAGTACAGAACTTCACACCTCAGAAATTTCTTAATTATTCCAAACTCAGTCCCCTAAAAAGTAGATATGGTGTTGGTAACTTGATTTTACAGGGAGGACACTGGGATTCTAGACATTAAGTGGCCTTTCTAAGTACACAGGAGTCCTGGAGCCAGGGCTACTGCCTCCCCTCCCCTCCTCTCCCTCCTCCTGGCTGCAGAAGTGCGTGCGTCTGTCCTGGGCACAGGTCAGGGCTGCACGTTGTTTTCCTGGGCAAACCCGCCCTAGGGCCTTCCCAGCCATGCGCAAAGCCCAGCAGATCTCATCAGAGCTGCTTTGCATGCCTAAGCCCTCATTTCCTTAGTTCCTCCTGCCCAATCTGTTTAAATACCTCTGCCTCTCCAAAAGATGGAGGATATTGAGTTCCTTGTTTATTAACTCCTGGAACTCATCAGCCCGCCAGGGCCCAAGGAGCACTGGGCTTCCAACCGCAGTCTGGGAGCCTCTCAGGACCTACTGCTGAAACCGAGAGCCCAGCCCCGCTGTGGGCAGAGTGTCTGCTGCAGAATGGCCGTGTCCAGCACATGCCTGGCTAATGGATAAAAAGTCTGTCTGCTTCCATGCTAATATGGAAGGATAGGGGAGAAACTACCTTTCTGCATCCTGCCTGGCGCTGACGCCAGCTCACGAGAGCCCTACTTCTCTTAAGCAGATCTGTGCGTGGCAGGGCCTGCAGGTTGTAACCACCCCTTCTTTGCAGCCCTTCGTTGTTTGCCAAATGTTTTCACAACGCCTGTCTCCTTTGTGTCCCAGCCATCCCCGTGAGTGGATAAGGCTGGTGTTATTATTACCCCATTCTGTAGATAGTGAACACAAGGCACAGAGAGATTACAAGCTCATTAGGAGTCACCCAGGTCTTGGGGCAGAAAGGGACTTAAATTTGGGTATTTGGTGTCCTCTTTTTTCCCTCCAGGCTACTTCTCACATTATTATCTCAACTTACTTGATTCAGGCGTCTGACAACACCTTAAACGTTCTATAACTAATACCCTCAATTTACCTAAGGTGGGCATTGACCTCATATTTCAGCATTATAGCATATTGATTAAGAACTCAGGCTGTGGACTCAAACAGACTATGACCTGAACAAGGGACTTACTTTTTTCTGCTTCAGTTTCCCCGCAAATAAAATGAGGATAATTGTAGTGCCCTTCAGGATGATATAATACTCAGAAATCAGCACATTGTCTGACACACCAATAAGGGCTCATATATAAAAGTTACAATAATAATAGTAAATTATTATTCTAATTTGTTATAGTGAAATTATAATAACAATTAACATTATTCTTGCAAAATAATTACAATATCTTTGAGGGCTTGCCAGATGCTACCGCTGTGCCAAGGGTTGTGAAGGATACTGCACCACAGATGAGATAGCCAAGTTGCTTAAAAACTTATTAGGGAGGTATGCCTATAAAATAGTGAGGAATAATATAAAATTGCATGTAATTAAAATACAAAAATGCATGCTACATACAAGAAGTTCTCTAAGGGTAACAAAGAGAGGGAAAAAATCATTAAATGCTGAAGCCGAATATGTTCTCCAAACTCTTCATAAAACAGAAGAGGTCTGAGGCCAGAGAAGGCGTGGGCTCGGCTGAAGTCACACGGGGAGTTGAGGAAAAATGTGTAAATATATCTATATACTGGCGCGTCTTGTAGGCAACTCAGTCCTGAATAGACCTAAATTCTGGGATTCATGCCTTCCCTTAGCCCGTTCCTTCCTGTGTCCCCGCACTCACTGAGAACCTGCTCGGCCTAGAACACAGGCTGAGCCCTGCAAATAGGATGGACACCCAGCGCCCGCCCTCAGGGTTCTAGTCAAACAGACACACAGACACAAAAAACTAAACACTGTGCTTTGGAGTCTGGGGCATCTGTCACCGAATCTTTCCGTTCTCCCCTGCACTTCTGTCCTCCCTGAGATGTCCTAAAGGTTTGATTGTAGCAGTCAGAGTGAACGACGGGGGCCCCCAGAAAGATGCCGCCTAGTAGAGTGAGGATGGGCACTGGCTGGAAGGGAAGGAGGCAGGTGCCAGAGAAGCCAGTGTGTTTGCTGGGGCGCATGGGGGCTGTGGCACAGGGCCACCCTGTGAGTCTTCAGATTGGGTTTTGGGGGAAGGATCCTGGTGAGTCTCTGTGGGAGCAGCCAAGGCCCCAAGTGGCACGGGTGTGAGCGGGAGAGCCTCGGGCAGGGTTTGCGCGGTGGCCTCCTGGAAACTGGGAGGCCAAGTGCAGTACGGTGTTCCACTGTGAGACAGGAAGCTCAGCCACGGAGCTGGGATGGGGCACTGGCTGCACGATGATCCAGGGCGCAGAGGGCAGAGGGCGGGAGTGGGGCCCAAGTAAGATGGGCGTGAGCTCGTCATTGT
Organism: Cheirogaleus medius; assembly: GCA_008086735.1. NCBI lineage: Eukaryota > Metazoa > Chordata > Mammalia > Primates > Cheirogaleidae > Cheirogaleus > Cheirogaleus medius. Next base: position 875,879 of record VBSM01000335.1, on the reverse strand, counting down.
GAGAGCAGGGCCAGGAGCCTTCCGGGCTTCCTCAGACTTCTCTCTGCTTCTAGGTATCCTTGAATTTTTCCTAACTTAAAAGATGCCTCAAGAAGTTTTATTTTGACGGGTGAACATGTAGATGGACACAGAACATTTGTTCCTCATGCTATGCACTGTATGTATCACACGATGAGTGAGATGTGTTTCCGAGTACAGTACTCGGGAGCATGGTTGTTTGGCAGCATTGCACGCTCGTGTGTGTGCATGTGTGTGTGTGCATGTCGGTGTGCTTGTGTGCGTGTGTGTGCATGTGTGCATGCGTGTGCATGTGTGCGTGCGTGTGCATGTGTGTGCGCGTGTGTGCGGGGGCGGCTGAGCCCAGAGCACAGCGTGGACACGAGCTGTGTGTGTGTTGCGTAGCGTATGGGGGTTTGGTCTGGAGCATGTGTATCCGCAGGAAAAGGCTTGTAATACTGTGAAGTAATCTCCTGTTGTTTTTAGGGAGTAAATAACATCTCTTGTGTAGCAGGTTGTGTGGCTGCACAGGCCCCGTGTGTGTCCGAGAGCACACACTCTAAATTGGAGGGTATGGCGGCCTCACAGGAGAGCCTGTGAAGAGCTTTTGTCATTTCATGTTTTTCCTTTGTGATGAAATGCCCCTAATCCATTTTTAGCAAAAGCAGAGACGATTGCTGCGCGTGTGTGTGAGTGTGTGCTGTTCCTGTGGTCCAGACACAGGATTTATGATTATAGGATAGACAGTAGCTTGCTCCCTCCATTTTATTTTTTAAAATTGTTTTCCTTTGAAATTCCAGAGTTAATGTTTTGTCTGCTTTTTATCTGACCCTCTTTGGAGAGTTGCATGTTTTGTTTTTTTTTTACCAGAAGAGAGAAAGACACACACACATACACACAGAGAAAGAACATGAGAGCAAAAGAGAGAGAGAGAGAGAGAGAGAGAAAGAAAGAGAGAGAGAGAGAGAGAGCTGGAAACAAAGAATCGTTGTCTCTAGGCTGTAGCAGGCAGGAAACCCCAATCCCAAGGGAATTTAGCCAGCCAGCCCTGTCCCGGAGTCAGACTCCAGTTCTCTGAATTCAGTTTGACAGCTTGTCTGGGACACTTTCTAAGTAACCATTATCCTTCCTTTCTCCAAGTAAAAGAACTGTTATTTCTTTCCGTGGGTGTGCTGTGTGCACTGCTAGTGCACATGTGTGGGTTACACAGTGACTAGGACACACTTTCTCTAAATTATTGGAAACAGCCTGTTTCCTAAGACAAGTGTAAATTTGTTCCAGGATAATGAGGCAGAAGACTTTTGTATGCTGCCTTATTAGAGACAGGTCTGTTCCATCAGAGGAGGAATTTTGTTGTGGTGTTGCATATGTACATTTTATTTCTTTGAGGACTCTTTTGAAACATACACAAACAAAAATATCTTCCAGTGATCATTCTCTTCAGTCTGTGTCGATTGACTGGTCGGTTATTTTAAAGAAATGCATCACCACACATCTACTGTGGAAGGAGCTCAGATGTACATGCATGTCCACTGGGAGCCACAAGAGAGGTTGTTCGGGGCACAGGCACGACTAGGCGTGACCGCCTAGAGTTCAAAGGGGACTCTGCTTTCCTTGGGAACAGGACCACACTGGGGTCTCTTCCAATTACTCAGACCCCGTTGACTTTGGCACCGTATCACGAGGGACAGTGAGGTCACCACCCACCCTTCTGGTGTGTTCGTATTTGAAGACTGTCCAATTCAGCTGTGCAGGACCACTAGCGGCAAGCGTCAGAACTATCTAGATAACCTTGGAGCTCAGAGGTGTGACAGCTTTGCCCATTTAGGTTCTGATGAAAAGAGCCTTCCTTCCAATATGAACTGATTCCTGTCTGGTCTACCTTCAAACACAAACTGGAATGTTTCCCCATTCTCTCTTTGCCTGGTATATATCCCCTACCCCCCAGTCCACCTTCTGGGGAACCACACTCACCCTTTAAATGACACTACCTCAGTATGATCTCATCCACCCCTTCCCTGGGTGCTTGGCTGGTGCCTGCTATTTTACCAATCCAGCATTCAGCAGATTCTAGCACAACAATCTTTTGTCTTGCAAGACTTGAAGCACCCTGGAGGTAGGGACCATTGGGTGGATGGATGAGAATAATAGTCAAAGTGCCTCAAGCAACTCCCCAAGAATTTAGTGTAAAACCAGTCCTTCATGATGTCTCTCATAGTGAGCCTGGTATTTCCCGCAGCCACTGGCATGTTGCTGCCTTTCTTCTCCATCTTGCCTAAATTTCTGCCCTGTGGGACCCCAGGTGACCCCTCTGAAGCTGTGATCAGTCCCATCCCTGTGCAGTGAGGGAGGAGCTCTCAAAGAGCAGGTGTCAAGCACAGGATCCTAGCTGCACCTCACCCTTTGGACCCAACCGCCACAGGCTACTTCCATCAGCTCGAACTGCCCTGCAAGGGCTCAGGTCTGTCCCATGCAGACAGGGGCTGAGGTCACAGCCAATCCAAGAAAAGGTGACATGCAGGGAAAATATGTCTTCTGCTCATTTCAACCTTCCTTTCCTAATTTCTCTTATCATGCCCCCCCGCATAACAATAAGAGCTAATATTTATTAAGCACCTACTATGTGCCAGGAAGTTTTCTATTCACTTCACATTTAAGCTTCATAAGACCTTGTTTGGTACTATGATTGTTCCCATTTTACAGATTGGTTAATCCTGATCATAAAGCTAATATAAAGCAGGACAGCACCTGCTCCTGCCAGCCCCTCCCCACCCAGGCAGTGACCAGGGCTCTACGGATGACCTTTTCCTGGCCAATCCACCATCTCCCTCCAAAGGCCCATTTCTTCCAGGTAGCTGATGTTGTCTAGTTGTTAAGATGGTATGATTAGATCAATTGATTCCTTTATGGTGCAAAAAAATGAGGAGCCTGTTACATGGTTTCACAGATTTTTTTCATTGTTAGGCTGTATAATTTATATAATATTACAGATATCTTTTTGTGTTTAATACTACATTTAAAAGGATAAAGGAAAATAAGAGATTTAGGAAAGTAAACATATTGAGTAATACTATCAATAAGGATTTTTAAAAACTTAATTTAAAAAATGAAAAAAGGGAGTGAATTATAGATCAATAAACCGAGTTGTAAAGTTTCTTTAAATTACTGTAAGCAATCCTCTGCCCCTGTAAGCTTCCTAGACCCTGGGTTGGTTCTCAAGGAGGAGAAAGAAAAGATCTCCCAATCACTTAGGAAGTATCTTAAAGACACTTGCCAGAATGTTCCAGCCCCCTCCCCCATGCTCCCTCGTAGATTCACATGTGCCCTTGGCAGGTGAAGGAGCAGGGAGGAAGTTGGAGCTAGCACTTGTGTTCTTAGAATAAGTTCCTCCCGTTGCTTCTAAAATGTTCTCCCCACACCACCTGCACTGAGAGCCATGCTCTATTCCGATACGTCGTGGAGAAGAAACATGCCTTCCTGCTCCGCGCGGCACCCCTTCTCCCGCTGCCTCGCTCTCCTCTGCCCGTCCCTGTGCCAGAAGGCACCAGGCCACTGGTGCACTTCCTGCTGCTCAGAAGTTCCCACTTTGGCCTTCCTGCCCTCCTTGGGCTGTCATTGGTCTTTATGCTTCTCAAAGCTGCTCTTGGATGCACCCTGGAGAAACAGAACCTGATAGGCCCCCATCTGCTCTGCAACATTAATGATGATGACAATGAACACATGAGCTCTGCTGCATTTTAATAAAGGAAAATGACTTCCCCCCAAGGGGGAAGCGGGGAGGGTGTACAGTTGTGGGAAAGGTACTGGGGGCCTCCAGAGCACCCTTCCAGGTAGATTCAGCCCAAAAACTCCACTGCCAAGGAGAGGCCCGCACCCATGAGCACTTGGCGGGTAGAGCTCCACCAGCTCTTGGTAGTCGTTCGTACTTACCATGTGGGCCTTTCGGGATTTGAATTTCTAATTTATCTCCAGGCTCTGGGCTATTACTATTTCAGGCCTGCCATCTCTACCGAGTTTCACTTTGACTGGCAACATTGATCCCAGTATGGTTAACACAGAGAAGACTCAAAATGAAATTGGCCTTGGTTGATGGGGCTCCATTGCCACGGCCATGTGGTCTTTGTTTGTAATAGAAACTGAACGTGGCCCCTGTTGGCTGTTTTGAGGAGTGAGGTCTCAAATACTTTGGAAAGAAACACGCAGGGCCGCCGTGCTCCAGATGACCTGCTACTTCAACACGAATGTTCCAAATGCATTTGTTTTGCCAAATACGCTGATTTAGAAATTCCACTATAGGGAGGTTATTTGGAGGGCACTGGTAGCTGGAAATTATTTGAAAGAAGCTTGTTTAGTCCCGTGCTCGTAAACCAAATTCTTTCTTTCTGTCTGTCTGTCTGTCTGTCTATCTATCTGTCTATCTATCTATCTATCTGTCTATCTAGAGAGAGAGAGAGAGACAGAGACAGAGAAGCATCTCCTGTGCTGGACGCAGGTGTAAGATTTGGGGCATCTTCCAGCAAAAAACCAAAGTGTAGGTAGCATCGTTTGTTATTTTAATATAAAAATCTTTCCTAAGCTCTTTTTATAGATGTAACAACTCTCTCTTCAGAGAAGCCATTATCTAAGATAGTAAAGAGCTTATTTCTCATGCAATGTCCTTGTGACAGAAGAGAAAGTCTTTGAGCAAGGAATGCTGAAGACATGAGTAGCTTTTCCTCTCTGATCGCAGGGATAGCCGTGACCCCCACATGTGACGGTCAAGAAGTTTAACATGCCTCTTTGATGAGGTTCGAATTCTTGTGTCTGGCATATCTAAAGAGAAAATGAGAAAATTAAGTGGGACAATTACTTTATCTGTCAAAATCCAACACATGCTTCAAAGCCTGATTCAAGTCCTACCTGCCTTGAGGTGTTTTTTCTTGCTTCTAAAGGCCACAGTCTCTTCTCTGAGCCCCACCACAGTCACAAGCTATTTACAGACCTAACTGCAGATCACCTTGCAGTCTTTGATTGTGAGTTTTGTCCTGTTGTCCTCTTTTCAGCCCTGTCAATATTCACTAAACACCATTGACAGCCGATGAATTCACTGGGGACGAAAAATCTACTCTTTGTCAGTTTAATTAAATATTTCCTCAATCTTTCTGCTTCACTAAAGAAAGAACCAGAAGAAATTAGCCTTGGTTGGCATAAGAAATATCAACTTCTTAACTCTCATAAATTAAACTCTGAAAAAGAATAGCAGCTATAATTCTATAGGACACTTTGGAGTATATAAAGCATTTTCACATACATGATCTCATTTCTTCTCAAAAAATCCCATGAGGATTCAATAGGCTGTTTGCTTTTACAAACTCTGAAATTTAGGAATAATCATTCCCCCTACACATACACAAGTGTCTACCTTTTACCGATAGAGTAACTGAAGTTCAGAGAGGTTAAGTCACTTGCCTAAGTTCACATAGCTCGTAATTGGTGGAGCTTGGAGGCAAACCAAGGAGTTCTGACCCCAATCCAGATTTATTTCCTTTGCAATGAGCCATTTCCCTGTTTAGAGTGAATTAAAGAGAAATTATGGAATTCCTTCCCACGAAGATCTTTAAGAATCCTTAATAGCACCACAAACAATCCTACACTTGATAAGACTTAGGTACCACTCTTCCAAAGAGATTAAAATTATTTTTCATATAATTTTGAAGAATCTTTGTGCTTAAAAAGTCTTTGCCCTGCCTGCAAAATAATGACCACTCCTGCCCAATATCCTGGAGGAGTTTAGAGAAAGGCAGTTTTTATGCTATGAATCATATTTTCAATTTCTATTAAAATTCTTACATAGCCACACATGCTTTCTCTCGGGCTTTGGGCCTCCAGGCCTGTGCTAATTTGCATGTCTGGTTTAGATAATGTCTGAGGTCTCTTCCAGACTGAAAAGGAGCCTCTGATTCTATGATATAATAAGTGAGACCACATTCTACCTACGAAGAATTGATGGTTTGTTTTCTCTGAACTGCTGTGCTCTGTCCAATGTGTGGATGCAGGCCCCGGGATGCAGGGTTCCATGCTCACCATGTTCCAGGCTAGAGAAGATGGAGCTTCCTTCAGGAGGAGCTCACCTGTCCACTTCTCCCACATGACCCCAAAGACCTATCCTTTCCTATAAACCATTTCAGATTTAGGTTAGAAGGCAAATCGTAGGAAGTGCTGGGATTTTAACTTTCTTGGTTTGAATGGCAATTCTAATTCAATGTGAGTCTGAGACCACAGCTTGAGCAATCACCCAGATTCGAAATATACAAAAATTGGTTGACTCTTTAAAATACTGGGTTCATCTCACCTTTCACTATCCCTCACAAAAACATTCAAGAGATGCTGTCAAACTTTTTAGCTAATTTTGCTATCCTCTAATATAAAGCAATTCTACTAAAGAGCTAATAAAAAAGAATTGACTTTCCAGAAGGGCTTTGAGATCAATATAGGGCAATCCAATAACTTTCCAAAAGAAAATTACAGAGCTATATAGATAGAGCTGTTTTCATTATGTTAGATCAAGTCTTGGATCAGATTGGATATTTTTGGGGAGGCCCTTCCACTCCAGCGCTACCTACCCGATGCCTGGCTTGCTGTTCTCCATGGCATTCATTGCCTTCTGGCACACAAGGTGGCTACTGTTTGTTTTGAATGTGGGCGCCACAGAGGAAGATGTGTCCAGCCATCACGGCATCCTCAGCACAGAGAGGTGTCCAGCACGGTGGGATATAAGCTCTCAATTAAATTCAGTGAGTTGATGTTGGTGGGGGGCAGGAACTAGCTCTTGAGGGAAACAGGTGATTAAGATGTAGCCCCTTTCAGCCAAAGATTGTCACCTACCAGGGAGGTGAATGCACAGACTCGCACCAATGGGCGGCAAACGTGCGGCAGCTCACCCGTGAGCCTTGACTGCACAGCCTGGGAAGCAGAGGTGTGAAGCGGGACTGTGGAGCAGACAGGGGCTGTCCCCTGTGGCCAAGGACAGGGAGGGCAGCTTCGAGCACGTCAACATAAGAGGGCCAGCTCAGGGCTCTCGGTGGGGCGGCCAGGTCTGAGCAGAGACTGCCCTCGTTTGTCCTCAAGCCTGGTTACCTAAGTGAACAGTTATGTTTTCTTTTTCCTACCTGGAATCCTCTTAACCCTGAGGCAGGTTTGATCGAAGAAGTATGCAATTTAGTTGCGTCCATGTGGCCCAGTGTGGAGGGGAGTTTTGGCGAACACTCAATTAATCTAGTCAGTATGAATTGCTTTTCCACATAAGATTGGCCCCAAAATCCCACTTTGAGGTCTTATCAAAATAAATAGGTCCTTTAGACATCTGTGTCATTTAAACACAGGGCCTATGGGAGGGCAAGGTGAAAGAAGGGCCCAGGCTCGGCTGTGGCAAGGCTGTGCCCGGCGGACAGGCCACTTAACTTCCCAAACTTTTCATATTTAAAAGCCACCCATTTCTCGTGAGCATTTTTCTCACATGTCTTTTCCCCCTTTGCACATATAATATCTTAAATAGTACCTCCCTTATATTCCACGCAGCAGGGCCGGGTCTGAGGCTGAGGGGCCATTTGGGTTCAAAGACAAGATCTCTGAGTGAAGGAAATCCGATCCAGGGTGTTTTTTCTGCGAGTTCCAAGTTTGGAGAAAGCCCTCCCTGGCTAGTGTCCTCCTCCTGGGTCTCAGTGGGAGCCAGGCTACTCTGTTGCTCTTTGGGACATAAGATGCCATACAGGCGGGGCTGAGTGTCCCCTGTAGAATGCGTGGGACGGGGCGAGGATTCACCCTGAGCTTCGGGGCCGGCTGGGCAGCTGGTGGTCCGGGCGGAAGAGGGTGCCGGGCAATACCTGGCCCCCATGTCCCTGCACATTGCCCAAAGCCACCAGCCCTCTCTGTCTTCTGGGGCAGTTTCTCAAACCAGGGCCCAAGATAATCTACCTTTCCTTTGAAACAGAGCCACACTTTATTCAGATTTGGGGACCACTGAGCCAGGAGCGCAGGAGGGAAGCCGCCTTCTTCGATGGGCTTTGCGACCTCGCTGCCCCAGATAAACGTGGAGGAGGCGCAGGCGAGACTGAGTAGACTGCGTGTATACTGGGTGTATTTTTATCTCGAGTGCTTATTCAATCCTCATCGCAACCCTATAAAGCATTTGTTAATGCTTTTCAGAGAAGCAGAACCCGAGGTCCAAAACGGCAGAGCAGCATGACCAAGGCCACGCGGCAGAGTCAGTGGCAGGGCTGGGGTTTGAACTCAGGGCTAACTGATTCAAATGCCATGTCCAGGGAGCCACCAGAGAGAAAGGACACGTTCAGGAGGGCATCCTAAGCCCTGCGTAAACAACCGTCATTGCCTTGGGGCGAGTTGCCTTTGCACTATTTGTGAAATGGGGGCGGCCAGGCCTGTGGGTCTGACGACAGGGACTCAGTCCTGGTGTGGCCCTGGCAGGGCTGAGGGCAGGGGCCGTAGCAGAGACCGTGGCAGACAGGCAGCTGGTGCTCAGCATGGGCTAGGAAGGTTCGTGACTAGAGGGAAGCTGCCTGAGCCTGATCGGTGGCCTCGAAGACTGGCCCTGCTGCAAACACAGGGCCTCCGGCGAGGAGGGCTGTAGCCCGTCCGTCTGCCGGCACGCGTGGGTCCTGCCTGGCAGCCCAGCCACAGAGACCACTGCTCACCTGCATGAGCAGTGCCACAGTCTGCCTCTTTCTTGGGAAACTGAGGACTTTGGATCCCAGGGCACCGTTATTCAGGCATTTCTCTTTCTTATCCTCACCCTTTCAGGAAAGGAGGCCAGGACCAGCCTGGCTCCGGCTCCCAGAGGCCCTGCTCTGCCCGGAGCGCAGCAGCCGCGCACACTCCTCCGCGGAACGGTCTGCGTCCAGAAGCCGGCTTCCCGCGGTGCACAGGCCGGTGCTGCGCTTCTCAGCAGCAACCAGACATTCAGCGAGAGATTGCAGGGAAAATTCATCTTTTTCCACCAAGTCCTTGAGAGCAAGGTTTTATGTCGTAGGGGATGAAGAGAGAGGCTTTTGTGGGCTGGTGGTGCCGTGTCACTGGCCTCTGGGCGAGGTCATAACAAAGTGGAGTGCGGCGTGCTGGCCGGGTGCTAACTGCAGGCAGCAGAGCAGAAAGATCTTTCCTGAGACGTTTGGCCATATTTCTAGAACCAGTTTGAAAGCTTCACACAGTAACTGAGTTAACACTGGTATGTCTATGAGAGGGTCATGTCCAGAAAAAGCTTTCCCCTTCCAACAGGGACTTTCAGAAAAAACATCTCTATGCTCATATTTCTCTACCCCAGGAGGCTCTCCTGGAATCTAAGAGGCCATTTAGTGTCAAATTCAGCCATGCTGAGCACCGCATAATGGAGATACTGTTAAGGCTTCATGTATGTGAGGCTGGATTGCCCACAGTGGCTGGCAGTGCCCTGATTCCTCAGAACAGGGCTCAGGTCTCTTTGCTTTGGCAAAGTTGTTCTCTGGACTGCCTGAAACCAGACACTCTGGGCAAAGCGCTTTTGGTGACTCCTCTGAAGAGGAACCACAATAAGATCTGTCCTCTTGGTACTCCGTAAGCCAGGAGTGTCAGCCTTCACCAAAGTAAAGAGTGAGTTTGTCAGAACTGGGGTGTGATTTTCTGCTGACAAAGCCATCCGCCTCCACAAGGAGATTCTGGGAGCATCAACTGGCGTGCTGGTCCCAAAGGCCACCTTTTTGCACACTCTGTCTCCGGCTGCCGCCTTAAGCTTGTCTTTCCAAAAGTCGGCTCTCAGGAAGGAGAGCCCACGCACCTCACTCGGGAGGGCCTGGCGCACACTCAGGCTGCTTCTTGAAGCAGGCGTCTCCCCTCCCCCCAAGACCTTCCCCATGTGCTGGCCTGACTGGCAGCCAGGCCCTGACACAGGTCAGCGTCAGGCTCCAGGAGGGACTGTGTTTCAGCAGGAATGAGAGCCACTGGGCTGGCTCCCTGGTCCAGGATTTTCCATTTTGCTTACAGACATATCTCTGTTTGTATGTCTGTACTAGAGCTGACCACACTGCTAAGTTTTCACTTGGTGTCTTTTAGTGGGAATAATATGAACCCTCATTTCCACAATGAAATTGTTAAAAACACACAAAATGCAGGCCACTTCAATGAGTAGCGCCTAGTCCTTGACTTCCCTGTGGGAACAAGCTTTTAGCCTATGACACCTCGTGAATAGGTGGACTGTAGTCCTTTACACTCAGGGGATAGGGGGCTGACAAGTCTGTACTCATCACCCAGACTTAAATCTTAAGCCTGGAGACTGAATTTTTAGTGGAGAGCAGGAAGGGTAGGAACCCTGGATTCTCTTCAGCCAGCAATGTATTTAATACTAAACAATAAGAATTGTGTGATTTACGGATAGCAAGAGGGAGGAAACACTGGCCCAGTTCATTCATTCATTCAACAAATACTTATGGCGTGCTCACTCTGCGCGGGCCCCGCTCTGGGTGCTGGGACGTGTCAGAGAGCACGAAGAAGATCCCTGCCCTGCGGACCTGATGTTTGGGTAGGGAATGCAGTGAACAACACATGTGAATTGATGATTGATTCGATCAGGTGATAAGTGGAAAAATAAGAAGCAGAGCAGAGGGGAGGAGGAGGAAGGAAATGTGGGTGGGGAGCTGGCCACGGTTCTGGGCCTGAGTGTTTTCTGGCACACAGCAATGACGCTCCGTCATGGCGTCACTCGCTGACCCCGCCTGAGGCCGGCTCTGTGCAGGCACTGGGGGTGCTCACCGGGCACCCTGCTTGCTCCGCATGGCTGCCCATTCTCAGACCTCTGAGGCAGAATTCCAGACCGTAGTTCTTGGCCTTGGCTTCTCCATCGTCATTATTTGTCTTTGGAGCAGGAATTGCTCCAAAAACACTGGTTTTGATTTAAACCTTACACTGAGTAGATGTCCCCTAGGACCCCAGAGCCCACAGAAGGCATTTTTAAACTCCGTGGCAAATGGCCCAGGCTGTCCTCTGGGGAACTCAGGTGCCAGTGGGGAGATTTTCCATGCAAAGATCTGGGAATGCGAAGGCCCAGGGGAGGGAGGCCTGTGGTCCCATGACTCTGACTCCACGTTCTGCTCGGACGTGGGCTGAGGACACCAGCGTGCGGCATGGCCCATTGCCGTCTATGGCTCTTTTAATTTCATAGTGAGAACGCAGTTCAGGCTGATTACCAGGTGGCCCTTTTGTTTCTGTCATTTGCCGTTTCACCCATGGAGGCTCAGAGGGTTGGTTGGGACTTCCAAAGTCCCTTTAGCCAGGCTTCTGCCATGAGACAGTTCTGTGGGAGAACTGCCCCTCGAAGCTCTGCATCCCTCCTCGGGCCCCGGGCACCACGGGGAAGGTGGGGCTGCCACCCCACTGCTCTGCCGGGACACCAGCATCGAGCCAGCACTGGTTCCTTGGAGTCACAGAAAGATCCAGTGATCACGCACCCTCTGTTGGGGAGAGGGAATTCATTCATGCCTTCTGTGACTTTTGCATGCCTGCCCTGTCCCTGGCACTAGAACAAAAGGAAGAAAATGGTAACTATAGCTATGGCCATAATTTGGGCTTTAAAAAGAATCGTTCTTCTGAGTGGTTACAAGATAGCTTTCAGATAGGATTGAAGCCTTCAGTAGACGAATGACTGAAAGTAGAAAAATTTTGTAGAAAAATCTGAGACAGAGATTTTACTGGTGCAGTAAGTCAGAAGTCAAGTCAGAACTTCAAATGACATATACTGATTTCTGGAACCTAGTGGATATTTTTTTTCTTTTTGCTTGAATTTGTCACTGTCCATTCCACTTTCTGTTCTGTTCCTACTAGAATGACCCATCCCCCACACCACCACAAGCTCATTCTTTGCCATGCCTGTCTTCCTGGTGTCACTGTGTGCCCTAACCCTTTTTCCCTGCCTGGAACCCCAAGGTCACTTGCTGGGCTGCCATCAACACAACCGTGAGCATGTCTCTGCTCTGCTTCCTCCTGTCCTTCCACGTCCCTCCAGTCAGTCAGCTCCACCTGTACCTGTCCCTCGACATCACCTTGATATCTCGCCACCTGCCTCTGCCTGTTCCTGCCTGCCTTGTTCACCCCCCTCTCCAGAGAGCGCTCACTCAAGCCACACAGCCCCCAGGTGGCTGCTCCAGCCCCAGCTCGACGCCCCCCTTTGCCTCCCTAATCTCCAGTAGCCCTAGGGTCTCCGCTGGGCCTTGGCACGTGAGCCGCATCTCCTTGCCATCTCATCTCCTCATATTATTTACACGCAAGGACAGGGAGCTCCTTTCCTGTTGTTTCACATCCACTCTGCGGCCAAGCACACAATAGAGTGCCCAAGCTGGTCCTAGATAAATTACTGGAGGCCTAACCAGCAGACTCTTCCTGCTCAAAACTTTTTGGGAATCTCACCCTTCCTTTTGCTGATGCCAACATTGCACACACCCTGCAGTATATGCCCATCAGAGCTTTCGACCTCATTCCAAGCTTGCACACAGGTTGGTTTTTCATTTGTGTGGTTTGTTTTTAAGCAAGAAGAGAAGTCTATTTACAGGAGAAATTGTGAAAGAAAAAAAAGTCAAAAATAAAAGCAGACATCTTAAAGGCGTTGAGCTTGGTCTGGCTCTTCCGTCCTGGCTCTGCCCTTCTTCCCATCCACACCCCTCACTTTCTGTTGTGCTTTGCATGCCAATTGCTAAAGACTGTAATTTAAAAACTGAACTGACTTTTCCAGAGGCAGGAGGAATGTGCGTCTGCACGTGGGTTTTTCCACAAGAAAACTGTCTTTGCTATTGGTTCTTCGTAGCCAGAAACAACAAGACCAGACAATGGGATGAGTCCATCCATCTTCCCAGGTCGTATCCTGGTTTGACTGAGGGGCTCCGAAGGGGTTGGAGGGACTGGTTTGCATTTCCCTGGTCAGGCTGTTGTTTGATGAGGTTTGCGCTCCATTTATTCGGATTGTTTTTTTGGTTTCTTTGTTGTTCATGGAAAGACTTTGAAAGTCATAATTCTGCATCCTTAAGCTCTTCTGCTGTTCCTGCTCTGTGTCTCAACGGGACTCACACCACCAGAAAGGAAATGAGGGAAGTTTCTAGCCAGTTAGTTGAGCAATCTCTGAACACGGTTACAGAGGCATGTGGATCTTTCAAGAAAGGAGGGGAGCACACACGTCTGAGTTCGTGCAGTATTCTCAGGACAGTCCAGAAGCACACCTCGCACCATTTCCAGGCGGAAGCGTGTCTCCATCTACTCGTTTCTAGTCAGACCTCCGGCCTCTTCCCTTTCTCTGTGGCCGTCGGGCCCAGCCCTCGTCACTATCCACAGGGAAGCCTGAGAGCCCCCGGGAGCCCGGAACGTGCTCAAGGCTCTGAGACAGTGCCCACCCCCCTCGTGCTGAAAGCGGGGCTGGAGGGGGCCCCCAGGAAGGATTTTGCTGCACAGCTGTGGACATTTCTTTCTTTCTAACCTTGTGTTAGTTTATATTTGTAGAAAGCTTTATGAGGTGCTGTATATATGTTATCTCATTTAATCATTACCACACCCCATAAGGTAAATGATTCATGGCAATTTTTATTTCCATATTAAAAACTTGAGGCCCAGAGGAGTCCTAGGACTGGTCCAAAGTCTCACGACAAACAGTGGCAGGGACAGGACTTGAACTAATCCTTTGACTTCAAATTCAGGCTCTGCGCATTCCTCGGCTCCTAAGTAAGACTGAGACCTTCTCAAAGTGAGTGCTCCTGCCCCGTCCGCACTCCAGCCCCACCCAGGGGAGAGTGCACTTCTGGAGCTTCGTGATGCTTACGAAGTCAGTGCTGCATTCACTCTAACCTCTCCTGATCACCAGGAGACAATCCTCACCGACCTTGCTGAAAGCAGCGATGCTAACGCACCTACTTCTTGTTTCTCGCTAGACCCTTCTTACGACTCGGTCAGGAGAGGAGCATGGAGCAACAACATGAATTCTGGCCTCAACAAAAGTAAGTGACCATCGTCCCAGTCTTTGGGAGGAAATGCTTTCCTGAGGACTGCGCTCGAGGGTGGGGCCGTGAGATGAAGAGGGACAGGAGCAGGCATCTGTTTCCCTGCTTTGTGAGCAGACATCAAAATTAGTTGCCAATTTAGGGCCTGTCTGTGATACCCACTCCTTGAAGGATGGCATGGGATTTTCATGTAGACCTTTGAGTTTTATCTGATTTCACTTGGTTTAGAGTTTTTGAATGTTGAAGGTTTCTTGGGACGAAGTTCTGTATGAATGGAAGGTCACTGGGTTGGAGTCTGTTCTTTAAGGCAGCACAGTGACCCGCTCTAACCTGGCCCTCCTAACTGTTGAGGCTCAGTCCTGCCAATCCCCTATCCCCATTCCAGGAAAGACTGGGATGGAGACAGCCTGATGAGGAGATGGTAGGGGTTGTAGATACCAGTTTGTCCACTGAGTGGCGAGGTGATGCTGTATTGAGTCTACCCAGTGTCTCCTATTAAGGGAATAAGGAAAGGGAATGACTCGTGGACTCATGCACTCCCGGACCAGCATTTGTCAGTCTTGCTGCCTCTAGGAAGTAAAATATGCACATGAATGAGTGATGAAGGGAAGTATTTCAAGAAAGAAATCAGGATTACAAATTAATGCCAAAGTAATAACGAGGATCGCTTTCAATTTTAGTATTAATTGTTTGTTTACTCTGTGCACAGCACTGTGCACTATGGAACGAACACAGACAGATCAGACATGGAACAACCTCGAAAGCAAGGGAGGGAAACCATGCACATGAGTAACTCTTCTCATCTGGGTGGTGCCAAGGAAGGCTTTGTGGACCTGGCAGCATTTGGGCTAGCTCTGGAAGGAGAGGCAGGATTTGGACCCATGGAGATGGCAGGACAGACACTTGCAGTAGAGTGGGGTCAGGCAAGGACATCAAGCTTGACCTGTCTGGCAGTCAGTGAGGACCCCAGGTTCCTGGAGTCCAGGATGTGTGATGGAAAAAAGTCTGGAAAGGTAAGAAAGGAGCGGGGAATGATGCTATGAAGACAGACCTAATTCTTTAGGTGACAAGGAGTCACTAAGGTTTTGAATGGAGGCGTGTATGATGGGTCAGGGGGAAGAGAGGAGAGTGGTGACAATATCTGTCAGACCACGCAAGAAGCCACGCACACCTACAATGCAGAAACGATGACAGGGAAGGAAGGGAGGTGTGAGAGATATTCAGTAACATGGAGGGGAGCTCACAAAACATGGAAACACAGGAAGCAGTGACCTTTGCTCAAATGTCATCTTCTCATTACGTTACCTCTCTAAATTTCCTATTTAAAAATGAAATCCATAGCCCCAATACCATTAGATAAGCTGCACTATTGATTTACTTTTTCAAAATTTGCTTATCATTGTCTTCCCCATTAAAATGTAAGTTCTACCATTGCTGAATCTCCAGCATGAAGAACAGAACCGGCACCGTGGGGTCTGGATAAATAGTTATAATATAAAATGAATAAATGAGTCAGTGGCTAGTGGGTGAATGAATGAATGAGAAAGCACTTTTGTCATCCTCCTAGAAGGCATTTGCCAAGGTGTTTCTCTCCCCTCATGGAGAATATGGCCCCACCTACTGTGTTTTTCCCTCTCGTCACAGGTCCCCCGCTCGGAGGAGCGCAGACGATAAGTAAGAACACGGAACAGCGGCCCCAGCCAGGTACCTGTCCAGGACGCGCACTTCGCCTTTGCGTCTCATGCACTGCTGATTCCACATGGGCAACTGGGGGAGGATTTAAATAATATATCACATATGTCGTATCTTTTTTCTGTCAAGGAGAGTCTATATTTGACTCTCTGTAATAGATCTGTGAATGAAGTAGCAAGTACTGAAATCAGGTAGAGACTTGTTAAATATCAGAGGTCAAAGAAACTTAAAGATTAAATGTTCCAATATTTTATTTTTTAATTTAAAGAAACTGAGGCCCAGAGAGGTCAAGTGATTTGCTAAAAGCCACACAGCTGATTTCTGAGAGAATTAGAGCTATGACCCCACTCCCAAATTCCTGTCCAAGCCTTTTATGCTTTGCCAAACCTTACTTTCAAAAATATGCCCATCCTGTGTTGGGTCAACTTAACAATTAAGGCAGAGGAATTTTTAAAGCTGTAGACTTGGAGCACTCAATATTGGAGCAGAACTTAGAGACTTCTAAGTCTGTAACACCTGCACCTTGTATAACATCTTTGCCCTGTGCCACCCTTACCTCTATCTTACTTGTGACAAAACAGGGAGTTGACTACCCACCTGGGCTCAATTCCACTATCGACAAAGTCCCTCAGCTGGAACTTCCACTCAGCTTCCTCCTTTGCCCTCTGGAGAAGTCGTCCTCCTGCTCTATACAATGGTCCTTTGTCTGTCTGAAGACAGGTGCAATGCTCAACCCCCAGGTCCACTCTGTCTGCTTATGTGACACAGCTCTGAACTAGCCATTGGCTTCAGAATGGGCCAACATTGTTCCCCATCTTTCTCGGAGATTTTCTCCAAGAGATAATCAACCTACACTTTACCAGGAGGGTTAAGAAAAAACTTGCTGACTGTGAAATCCAAGTCAGATGTAGAGAATTTTAAAGGATCATCAACAACAAAATTAGGCATCACCAGCCAAAAATATTTTAGTTATCATACTAAACGCGTGGATGAGAAAGGACAGACTAATTGGCCTTAAGGATGCTTGAAGCTAGTTCATGGTTCTAAATAGAAAACAAAAAATCATATTGATTTTTTAAAAATTACAATTGTAATTGTAAAAATGGTGAAATCGTACAAAAGATGTGACATAAGGCTAAGTTGAGATACAGCTTTCTACCATGATTTCAACTAAAAAAAAAAAAGAGAAGACAAATATCACCTAAACCAATATTGCCAAGGTTTTTTTATGGCTAAATAATCACATAATTTTTAAGTAAATCAAGATTTTAAGAATAGTTGTTTTACAGCTAAAATACAAATTCTGGTTAGTGTTGACATGTCTAAGCTTAAAATCACAGAGTTATACTAGAAGGCAACTGAGGGAGTCAGTAGCCAAACCCACTCATTTTACAGATGAGAAAACTGATACCCAGAAATTGTCCAACAAGTTACTTGTTTATAATGTAGCTGGGGCTAGAACCCCCGATGCTTGGTTTCCAAGCATGTGTTTTTTATGCCACATCAGAGATTTGTACTCTTGTCAGTATTAGGTAGAGCTAAGACCGGAAACCATGAGACCTTCCTTAAGCCATCCCTCCATTTACTTGTATGATTGAATATTAGACAGCTCTTTTCCAAATGTTTTCTTATTTTCTTTTGGGTAATGATAGCATAATCTACAAATTTTAGACACCAAATATGAAAAAGTGATGATGTGACTATTCCATGTATTTTCTGTAATTATTGAGATGAAAGCCATAACTATTAGGATCTTTGAGTTCTACAAATTAAAAGCAGTAAAGTTTTCTGAAATCAGTCTTTTCAATGCTATTACGATAAAAGTATAAACCCTTTGGGTTTTCTTCTTGTTGATGCTATTGTTATATTTTTAATTACACTGAAGCAAATTTCCTTTTTTATTTCCCTAGATCCATATCAGATCCTGGGCCCGACCAGCAGTCGCCTAGCCAACCCGGGTGAGTTTACCTGGCCTGCAAGTCTTTCTTTCCAGAATGCAGCTTGGTGAGGCCACCGAGACCTCTGTCCTAAGTCCAGACAACTGCCTGGGGAGTAATGTGTACCTGTCCTTGAAACGTTCAAGATCTGCTTTTGTAGCATGCAAATGAGCAGTCAGGGATGGTCCTTAGGTGCAATGTCCCTTGGTGAGGATGCCCTGGGAGACAAACATTAGTGCTGTGTACCTGCACTGAGGCACAGATAGGTAATAAATGGCTCAGGTAGAAGTCCTAGTAGGGAAAGAACAACTCCGGTGAGCTGTTATCTCCCCATGCGAGGCACAGGTGAATAAATATTCTAAAAGTGTTTATTCTTAATTGTAGAAAGTATGGCAGAGTTTTCTGGCCTTATAAAAGAGGCGAATTCCACAGAAAGTAATTTGACAATGTATTTTAAGGATTTATTATTAAAAATAACTCTCAAGTGAGCTCTTCTAAATGAAGGCCACTGGGGCTGCGAGCTGCTAGGCCTTTGCAAGAGTGAGGCCCACACGTCCTCCCGTCCCAGGGACGAAGTGCCGCCGGTGTCTCCCCACCTGTTCCTTAGCGCCCGGCCGTTCCTGCCCAGAGGGAAAAGAAGCCACCCAGCATCTTCCCCTGTTACTTTCCTCTCTGCCCGAGCTCTCTGTAGAACTCAGAGCTGAGGGCCAAGCTCTAGGGCTCTGCCAGGGAACGGGCCAGGTCCAGCCGCCCTAAAGCTCAGGATCCGCCTTCTCCCCGTTATTCATCACTAAGTAGAGATTAGAGAGCCATGTGGGCCTTTATAGAAGACATTCAAAAATCTTGCCCCAAGGGGTAGGGGTGGGGTAGTTCACCCAAGATCACCCAGCTTATTTTGGGCAAACCCAGTGCCTCATCACCTACATACCGTTCACCAGACCTTGGGGCAAATTGTCTTAAAACCTAACCTTGCAGGCCGGGCGTGGTGGCTCACCTGTAATCCTAGCACTCTGGGAGGCCGAGGCGGACGGATCGCTCAAGGTCAGGAGTTCAAAACCAGCCTGTGCGAGACCACGTCTCTACTAAAAATAGAAAGAAATTAATTGACCAACTAAAAATATATACAGAAAAAATTAGCCGGGCATGGTGGCACATGCCTGTAGTCCCAGCTACTCGGGAGGCTGAGGCAGTAGGATCGCTTGAGCCCAGGAGATTGAGGTTACTGTGAGCTAGGCTGACGCCACGGTCTCACTCTAGCCTGAGCAACAAAGTGAGACTCTGTCTCAAAAAAAAAAAAAAACCTAACCTTGCTTATTACGCCCATCTCAAGCAGCAAGCAGAAAAGCAAATCAACAATGATCAGAAGGGGCTGTCAAGTCCATGGAATGTAAAAGGAAACACAGGGTTTCTTACAAAGAATGAGGAGCCCCCGCAGTTAGGGACCTGGGTTCTGACTTCTCCAGGCTGAGATACTCTGTTTTCTCCTGTTTGCCTCCCGCCTGCAGGAAGCGGGCAGATCCAGCTGTGGCAATTCCTCCTCGAGCTGCTCTCGGACAGTGCCAACGCCAGCTGTATCACCTGGGAGGGGACCAACGGGGAGTTCAAAATGACGGACCCCGATGAGGTGGCCAGGCGCTGGGGGGAGCGGAAAAGCAAACCCAACATGAATTATGACAAGCTGAGCCGGGCCCTCAGATATTACTACGATAAAAACATTATGACCAAAGTGCATGGCAAAAGGTATGCCTACAAATTTGACTTCCATGGCATTGCCCAGGCTCTGCAGCCACATCCGACCGAGCCGTCCATGTACAAGTACCCTTCTGATATCTCCTACATGCCTTCCTACCACGCCCACCAACAGAAGGTGAACTTTGTCCCTCCCCACCCATCCTCCATGCCTGTCACTTCTTCCAGCTTCTTTGGAGCAGCGTCCCAATACTGGACCTCCCCCACTGGTGGAATCTACCCCAACCCCAATGTTCCCCGCCATCCTAACACCCACGTGCCTTCACACTTAGGCAGCTACTACTAGAAGCTTCACCATCGGTGGCCTTCCAGCCGAAGCCCTGTCCCTCACACTTCCTGGACACTTTGGACTCTAAAGGACATGTGTGGCCTTAAAGAGGAAACAAAACTGGATGTTCTTCCTTATTGGACAGAACCTTTGTATTTGTTCTTTAAAAACAATTTTTGTAATGTTGGTAACTTTTTGCTTCCTCTACCTGAACCAAGAAATGGGCCAGTATGCCAGTGTGTATTCTCAGTCACCTATCATCTTGTGAGTTGAATATTAGGATTACTGGAATGATTATGTCATGGTTCTGAGCAAGAAGCTATACATTTTCTTTATGTTTTTATGACCTAAGCAGTTTCTAATCAACACACGGGTCTCATCATTGTAGGGTTCATGGACTTAACCAGCCATGTTCTGGTTTAAGACTTATTGAAAATAGAAGCTTATAATCTTATTTTAGGAGGACCTAATTCAGTGGATGGCAACTGGAACATTGGTTGTAAGGCCAGTGAAGTTTTCACCCAACTGGAATTTAAAAGAAAGAACATTTGTGAGTATTTAAGAAGCCATGGGCATTGCAAAATCCCCTTTGTGGGCGGTATGCGCTCGGCTGACCATTCTGTCTAGAAATAGTCAAGATATAAACTAAGAAATTTTAATGCAAATACAGACATTCCTAAAAGACAGAGAATTAAATAACTTTTTTTTTTTTTTTAATGATGACAGTGGGTCCCAGAACTTAGAAAAGTCATAGGGATTTCTAAACTCAGATTCGCAAACGCTGTGCGTTTGTCAGGCCATCAGACCAGGGTCAACCAATCAGAAGGCAACTTACTGTATAAATTATGCAGAGTTATTTTCCTATATCTCACAGTATTGAAAGTAAATAATTAAAAAATTAAAAAGAATAAATAAACGAGTTGACCTCGGTCACAAATGCAATTTTACTATCATATCAGTCGTTGTTATTTTTTTTAATGTAATTTGTACATCTTTTGTCAATCTGTACATTTGGGCTGTTTGTACGTTTTTATAGCTGGTTTTTAAAAAGCATAATGTGACTATTGCTGAAAAGAAAACAGGGCGTTTAAGTCACTGACTTACAAGAAAGATAAGCACTGGTACAATTATTTAACAGGCGTGCATAACCAAGGAAAGGCAAACCATTTAAATCTTTAATGCTTTGGAAATGTTTGTAAATAACAGTACTGCAATAATCATAACTCTGAAAAGAAAAGAACTAAACTTTCCCTTGTGGAGACGAGGGATTTTCCTGCTCTATATATGCAATATATTTTTTAGACATTAAAATATATATAATTTTGCAGGTAATCGTTGACTTTTTTAACTATATGAAGTGTTAAGCTGACAACTGTCAATGAAGACTATGTTGTAAAATAATTTGACTAAATAAATTGTGCCTTCCTCTCTCAGAACTGAGGATGTTTCTTATTTACCCTGCATTAAGTCAAAGGGTTTTCCCAGGGGAAGTTTTCTATTTACCTCTTGCACCACCAAGAAGTTTTTAAATGTACATACTGTAGCATAGCGGAAGGTACAAAATCAGTGTGGTTTTTCATTGTTGTTGACAATGTTTGCAGTGATTTTTTTAATGTATTTAAATCTTCCTCCAGCCTAAAAGGGTTTTATAAAATGACAGCCAAAGCCACCGACAATCTGTGTCCAAGGATCACAACAAAACAAACGGTCCATCCAGACTTGGCCACGAGACTTAACCCTGGTGCCTCCCTCAAGCACTTCAGACCAGGTGGCCGACCTTCTGACACCCCAGCAGAGAATGAGAGCCCTGCTGCCTTCAGGTCCCAGGCCAGGATTTTATGGCCCATGCAGACTTTAAGGTCTTTTTTTCTTCCCAAGGAAGAAACTTGCCTCAAATTGCTTCACTGTTAGGTACCTTGTTTTCATTTCCTCTATTTTATAACGAAAAGGAATGAGACCTGAGAAGCCCTTGATGTTTGTTGCAAGGAGCTAGACTCACAGCATTGCTAACCCTAGAACCTTCCCAGGGGAACACTGAGGACCTTTTAGACAAACTGTCTACCTAAATAAAATGAGTTGTGTTCCAGAACATTGGTCTCCAATTTTTTTTAATCTTACACCCTACCATTAAAAAAATGTGTTAAGCACATATTCTCAATATATGCACGTTGATTTATGAATCATATACACAAACTATTACACCATTATTTATATTATAAAATAAGCAAAAATAGAAAAATTTAAAGGGTGATGTAAAACTAAATTGAAACTGAAATTTTAATGTTTTTTCTCCTATTTTCTTTATATTGTGTGTCCCTTGTTGTTTACACTCAAAAAAGTTAGTCTTCAGTAAAATAAGTGTGTGTATAAATATCCATGTATGGGTTTTCTAGTGACTTCTAAAAGAGGAGAAAATAAAAGCGTGGTATTAATGGCCCAAGCATAGAAAGAGAAATGAGGAAGGCCAGGTATGCTTAAAAATAGTCCAGCTGGTTTCTACCTAGCTGCAAATCTCTCTCTCAGCCACGCAATTTTCACATCGGTTTTGAAGTCTACAGGGTGCTCATCAGGGAGAGTGGAGGCACACCCTCCTGGGCTGTAAGAGCACAGGCCATCAGGCGCTCACCCCTTGAGAGGTTTTCTGTACGCATCACATTCAAGCACTGGCCTCGGTTCATCACCTCTGCAGAGTCTTAGAACTTTAGCCAAATGTGCCCCCAGAATGTGTTCCACAGTGATTTATTCTGGTCTCAGAAGCTGGGACACCATTTTCTCACAGGGCTGGGCCACCATTTTCTCCTCAGAAGCACTTGTACAAAGGGAGGACTGGCATTTAGTCCCCTGCAATGCCCAGATTGAAAGTCTACTCGCTGGCCCCAGGGCACCAGCTGACTAGCCGCAGAGGACAAACCGGCTCTTTGAATGCGAGTCCAGCATTCCCCCTCGACCCCCCTGGGCCTGTGCCGCGAGCTCACACAGTCTAGCAAGCTGCGCGAGCCAGCAGGCAGTGCGAGCCCGGGAGCAATTCTGACGACGTTCCTGGGTAGACTGGGTAGCTTCTGAAAACAAATCTATTTCTCACAGTTCTGGATGCTGGAAGTCCAAGATCAAGATGCCAGCAGATTTGGTGACTGGTGAGGGCCGGCTTCCTGTTCACAGATAGTTACCTTTCCCCTGTGTCCTCACGGTGAAAGGGGCAAGGGTGTTCTCCGGGGTCTCCTTCGTAAAAGCAGCGATCCCATTCCAGAGGGTGCTGCCCATGTGACCCGATAACCTCCCAAAGGCCCCACCTCCAAATGCTCTCACTTGGAGGTTAGGTTTCAACATATATGATTCTGGGAGGGGGACAGACACAAACATTCAGTCTATAGCAGGGTATCACCTTTTATTCAGTGTCAAAAAATATTGTCGAGTCCTACATAAAAGAAGTCATACTTTCAGTATCTGTTGTTTTGAAACATTTTTAATGGCCGAAACAATCACTAGAAATTTAATAACACTTAAAATGATTATTATTTTACTTAACCAATAATATCTGCATGCAAGTGGACAATGAATGTGCACAATGTTTATTTAGTCCCTGGGTAATACATGAAGTGTGAATCCTCAGATGGGGCGTACTAGTTTAGGTCAAATGAGATCAGGAGATTCCAGAACACCAGGGAGGAAAGGAGCATCTATCTGTCCACTCCGAGCCGAGGTGCTGCCAGGCCACGGTAATGGCTAGTGAGGAATTAAAAAAACAAAGTGCAGTATTTTCTGTAAGAGGTCTGTGGGCTTGGTTTCTCATCCTACTTGCTCTAATATATGCTCATTTGCAACCATCTTATATATATGTTGCCTTAATAACTATTGAAAAAGGTGGGACTGCAAATTATTACAACCTCTGTGGAAAACAGTATGGAGATTCCTCAAAGAACTAAAAGTAGACCTACCATTTGATCCAGCAATCCCACTACTGGGTATCTACCCAAAGGAAAAGAAGTCTTTTTATCAAAAAGACACCTGCACTCAAATGTTTATAGCAGCACAATTCACAATTGCAAAGATGTGGAATCAACCCAAGTGCCCATCAATACATGACTGAATTAATAAGATGTGGTATATGTATACCATGGAGTACTACTCAGCCATAAAAGGATGAATTAATGCCTTTTGCAACAATTTGGATGGAACCAGATGGAGACCATTCTCTTAAGTGAAGTATCTCAAGAATGGAAAAACAAACACCAC
>VBSM01000335.1:818066-844823 GCA_008086735.1 Cheirogaleus medius | reverse complement strand
GCGGCGCAGACAGCCGGAGCCGCCGGGCTCAGTCCCGCAGCCGCCCGGCCGCCGGCACCCCGTGGGGCAGCGAGAGCGGGGCAGGCGGGCGGGGAGGGCTGGGGCGCAGCAGAGGGCACGCGGGGCGGGGAGGGGACGCAGGGCCCCCGAGTGGGGTGGCGCGGGGAGCGGGGAGGGACTCTAGGCCGTGTCCTTGCCTGGCTAGGGTGACAGGAGTCCAGCTAAACAGCGGGACCCTCTCCAGGGATCCTGTGACCCGACAGTAGTAATGTGGTTTTCTTGAAAAGATGATGGCGATTGGGGGTAAGATCTGTGGGTCGGTTCAGGAGGAAGCTGAAACTTTGTCAGTGGCTGGGGTCCCCTTTCTTCACTCCAGCGTGCTCCCCCTGCCGCCTGCCCAGAGCGAGCACAGGCTCAGGGGCCCTCCCCAAGTTCCCGCTCCCCGCACGCGCTCTGAGAAGCCCCCTCTCGCCTCTGGAGGTCCCAGCCTCCCCTCTCAAGAGTGGGTTGTGGGTGAGTGGGCCGAGGGAGACCTACGGACAGAAAGGAGGGGTTCCCCTTCTCTGTTAGTGTAGGAGGCCAGAGGCCTTGGGGAGCCAACCCAACCTCCATCCCCCAGCCAGAGGGGACTGTCCCCGACAAGGCCCGGAGATCTAAAAGCTGAGTTGTAGGGGCAGGAAAGCCTAACTGGAAGTGATTCTGGAGGGTAGATAGGAAAAGCTGGGGTCAGACAGAAGGGAGACAACGAAACGAAAGAAAGAAAGACGAGTAAACCATTCCCCTGTCAAGGGAGATCACAGGCCAGCAGGGTGGCTGGGCTGATGCAGGCAGAAGAGGGATGGAGAAAGAATTCCGCAGCTAAGACCTCGTAGGACCCACTGGGCTTCTCCTGTTCACCCACACATCACAAACCCCTCCCTGCCTTGGCTTCCCCTCTGTGGCTGGAGAAGGCCTTCCTGGTGTCCGCACTGACCTATTTGCTGGCAGCATGCTGAGTGTTGTCAAGTAGAGCTTCAGGACAATGATGTCTGCTAAAAACCCTCTCCTCTCCTCTCCAGATCATGGCACGCTCTGTCGTGTCTGACGGGGCACATCAGCATCATGCCCCAGGCCAGCCCCTGTAGAGCCAGGTGACTTTCCGACAGCCAGAAGGGAACCCAGGGCCTGGGAAGACACCGTAGGCTCATGGCGCAGATGTTCTTTAGCTTTCCCCTGGGAAGTCACCCCTGAAAGGAAAACTTGGCCACTTTGCCTGTTTCCTCCAAGCCATAGCACCACTCTCGAGGAATGGCTAGTGACAGTGCCCTCCCATCCCAGGAAGAGGGTGACTTAAGACTCAAGGAAGCGGGAAGTGTCCTGTCAGATGGAAGCGTGTCAGCAGATTTGCAAGGAAGAGATGGCTCAGTAGTAGATGACTGCTGTTTGCAGCCACAGTTACGGCAGTCTCTGTACCAACCTGTGAATGTATTTGGTGGCAACCAAAAGCAGATATTTTTAGATCTAGAAAAGACCTTTAATGACATATAATCCATTGGTTCCACTAATTCATTAGAAAATCAATGGCCAGTGTGCAGGATTTTGGAATTCCCTAAGGCACCTGAAAATCTGATTCTAGAGGTGTGCAGTGTGTATCTACTGTGTACCTGTATGTACAACGTACCTGTATCTACAACTAGTGCTCTCAGGTGACTGCAGACACAGTTGCACCTAACACATACTGATAAATGCTAACAACTGGCTCCTGGGGAGGAAGAGTAGGGGCCTGAGTGATGACATTTGCTGATTTCCAGGGCATAAATATCCCACCATGGCCAATTTCAGGCTACCAACGTGATGACTCTGAATGCAGCGCTGGGAGAAGGTGCACACAGTCTGCTCCTGTACACTGCTGTGCCCTCGTCAGAGGCCACAGAAGTGAAGTGGCATGGTTCCTTTGGGACAGGGCCAAGAGAGGAGCCTGGATTCAGAGTTCTGCCCACCACACTGCACGGCTTCCTGGTCAGTCTCTGTCCTCTTGTTTAGCAGAAATCAATGACCAAGTAGTGGAGGGATGGCCCTGCCTTTGACCAGGGCCAGAATGAAATCAGGAAGCAGAAAGAAACAAAAACACAGTGGATCTCTGCTTCCTCTCCGTTTACAAGCAAGGCCTTGAGACCCTGGGGCAGGTGGAGCAGCAAGCATGCCGCATTGCTGGGGTTTGCGGTCTTTGAGGGGAATGCGGAAGAGGCAAGAGAATGATTTTGGGAAATGGAGGTAGAATCTTGGCAAAACTAAGAGGCCAAATATACAACATCCTTGCCAGCAGGCCTTGGACAATTCTACACGGGCTTCAGAGACTATGGCAGTATTGTGCCAGGGGCAGGGAGCGGGGGGTCACATAGAAATGAGACAAGGAGAAGGTTGTGGTTCACCTTTTTGTATTTCATTCAGAACCTACATAAGAAAATAACAGAAATTGAGTTCTCATGAAAACTAGTTTAAAACAAAAGATTAGATCCTGTAAAACTCTGAAGTTTAGAAATGTCTGTTATTTGGAAACCTCCCTTGCATGGAATCAGGTTGCTAATTGTTCCGGCAACTCCGTTCATAGAATTGTAGAATTATAGAGTTCATTTCAGAGATGAGAAAAACTGAGACCCAGAGAGGCAACACAATCTTCCCAAGATTGCACAGCTATTTATTAGAATTCAAATTTACTACATCTAATCCAGGCCCAGATCTTAATCTAGATCCCTAGATGCTACAATGTACTGTCTCTCAATTATTTTTTGTTAAAAATTATTATAAAAGAAATGTATGGCCATGATAGAAAATCTGTAAAATTCAGATTAAAAACTGGACCAAAATGACCATTCTGCCACCACACAAAGCTGACTGGATAATCACTGTGAATAGTGTCAGTCGTCCCCCTGGACTGAGGGTTCTCAAGCTCCTTGTACATTAGAGTTATCAGGAGAGCTTCTGAAAGTCCCTGTGACATTCCTACACCCAGCTGTGCCCTAAGCAGCTGAATCTGGGGGTTAGGGGCAGCAAGCATCAGCATTTTTTTTGAAGCTCCCAGATGATGCCAATGTGTGTCCAAGGTTGAGGGCCACTGGCCTAGAACATTCTCCTCCCACTTCCCCTCGCGTGGTTCTCAGTGTCAGCTCCTCAGAGAGGCCTCCCCTCACCGCTGGATCGGAGACTGCCCCTGCTGTTGAGTCGTTTTCTATCTCGCACCCTTTTAAAATTTTCTTTATGGCCTGTGTCACTATTTGAAATGCTCTGAAATGTGTGCGTGTGTTTGCCTACTTTCTGTGCCACCTCTCTCGATCCTTGCCTCTACACCCCTGTCCTCTGATTGACTCTTCCTGTTTTCATCTCCCTCCTCTAGGAAGGCAGTCCACGAAGGTGGGGCAAGCATTGTCTTCTTCATAGCTCTGTCCCGCTGGCCTTAGCAGGCCCCAGAATGGTAGGCTCCCAAAACACATTTGCTGAATGAATGAATAAGTGAATAAATGAATGAATACCTTTGTGGTGACTTCTGAGTCTGTTTTGTACACATGTATACACATACACAGGCAGTAACATTTATATGTTCACACTTAAATTTTTTTAATTAAAAAATATTTATAATTTTTGGCTCATACTTCTTTCATTTGATGTTTTGAGGACCTTGTTTTTAAAATATGATTTGTGAGGTGCTGTGCTGTCACATCCTGGACTTTGGACACTTGTGTCCTCTTCCTGGAGCATCCCCTCTTGATCCTGGCCTCCTCGCCCAACCCCCATCATCTGACTGACTCTTCCTTTGGCTTCAGGTTTCACCCTGACGTCTTGTCTTACTTAGGGAGGCCCTTCCTCCCTGGTACATGAGGTAAGTGAGGATGGCTTGTGCTGATTCTCCCCTTTGACAATGGTATTCCCTGTCACCTGTTCCTGAAACATGAACTCTATGGAGTGCCTAGTGTATTTTGTTTCCTAATGTGTTTCCAGAACTTTGCTCAGTGCCTACATATTTGTTCAAAATAGCATAGCATTTCCCCTGCATTGTGGTCCACACGGCATAGCTCATTTCCCTGTTGTGCTGCACTTAGGTTTTTCATCACTACAAATAATCCTGTAACAAACATCCTTACGTATATCTTTATATGAATTAAGCTGTTAGGTGTCTGCAATAAAAATAATCCATTAACATAGAACTTGCTTTATAATTAACACTGTGTTTGCACATATGTTTTCCCAGTTGATCTTCTCAGCAACTGTGTGTGGTTGGTTTCATCATCATCATCTCACAGAGGAGAAAGCTACAACTCGGAGAGGTTAAGCGACTTGCCAAATTCATATGAAAACAACTGAAAAAGTCAAAATTTGAATTCAGGCCTTTAAGAGACAGGAATTGCCCTGTTATTGGGGAAGCCCATGAATTTTGAACCAGCCTGACCCGTGCTTGCACTAGTGGGTTGTTCTGCCTCCTACAGTTGTTATGAGGATCACATGAGTAAATATTTGTAAAGCACTTAAAATAATGTCTGCCCGTAATAAACTCTCTGTAAGTGTTTAATGTGTAGATACATACCTGCTTTACCCTGACTAGCCATGTATGGGCTGTGGGCGAGTATCTCAACCTCTCTGGGCCTCAGTCTTCATCTGTAAGATGGGGATAATAATATTACCTCAGCTTTACGTAGAGAAAATGTAAAGTACATGGAATCTCATAGACATTTACCACATAGTAATAACTTTCTCTTCAGGCCATGCCAGTCTCTCTAGATAGATTCCACATTTATATCACAATTTAGTTTTTCAGTCTTTCACAGACATTTTGTCAGCCCAGCAATGATTAGATGGCTCAATACTTTATGTCTCTCTGATAGATATTCTGAACCTTATCATGGCTGCCAAAGAGCTTTCCGGTAGAGGCCAAGCCCTCTCTCGGGACTAGACACCTTTCCCGCCAGGTCGGGGTCGCGCTTCTGATCTGGAAGTGCACGGCGCCACCTGCTGGTCAAGAGTGCGCCTCACAACCTAGGGCGGGCTGGTTTAGGGTTACCCGCCGCTCCGCGGGCCCCTCGCTCAGCCTCCCCTGGGGAGTTCAACCACATCACCCATCTCTGCCCTCCTAGACACCTGGGGATGTCTGGGCATAGGAGGGGTCAGCGCTCCACGCTTTCTGAAGCCCGGCGAGACACAGTACCCGTCTGGAACAGGCCATGCCTGCCGGGCCTCAGTTATCCCGTGTGAAGTAACAGGGTGGCCGAGCAGGGCAGGGCTTGCTGTGTTCGTCCCACGGTTAAGCTCCGGGGACTCTGGGCACCTGCAGGGCAAGCGGAAGCAGTGATGGCAGGACGGTGAGCTAGTCTGTTCCAGGTTAAGACTCCTCCCTAGAAAGCTAGTTTCTGCCTCTAACTTCTCCATTCCATCCTTCATGCCAACACCAGAGACAGATTCCTGAAATACTCATTTAATCCTGTCGTTGCCCTCTCAAAGCCTCCAGTGGATTGTTAATTGAGCCAGGATTCAAACTCAGGTCTGTCTGGCACCAAACCTTGACTCCTGACCATGTAACATAGCTGTACATCGCACCATGTGCCCCTGCCGTGGTGGCCCTGCAAACCTGCACATCACTTCCAGAACCTCCGTGCCAATCTACACTCCTGTTGCTCTGTCTGGGACATGTGCTCACCTGTTTGTCCACCTCTCTACCCTTCACCTTTCCCTATTTCAAATCTTACCCACCCTTCAAGTCCAGATCATCTGCCACCTCCTCCAAGAAGCCTTCCCTGCTTCTGTCTCCCTCAACTTTTTTTTCATACTTCATTGTAACCTTTATCCATTTCATTAATTAAATTATTTTTTAATTTTGTATCTGTGCACAAAATGTCGCATATAACAGTGGGCTTCATGACCCCCAAGCCCCAAAGGGTCCACGAACCCTAATCAAAAGGTAGTTACACAGAATGCCCTCTCCCCAGCCAAGCCCCCAGACCACGTACTAGAGTGGGAAGCTTCTCTTGAGGACACCTCTTCTGGCTTTCTAACCAGCCAAAATTCCAGAATGGTTTGATCCCTGAAGAGCTATTAGTCCTGGGCAGATTGTCTC
Organism: Cheirogaleus medius; assembly: GCA_008086735.1. Taxonomy (NCBI): domain Eukaryota; kingdom Metazoa; phylum Chordata; class Mammalia; order Primates; family Cheirogaleidae; genus Cheirogaleus; species Cheirogaleus medius. The sequence continues at coordinate 838,741 of VBSM01000335.1, read as the reverse complement.
ACGCTGGGAACCCTGGTTCCGAGAGCCCAGCTCATTCCCAGGCTGGGTAGGCACAGAAAGTCCTGCAGGCACCCTGCAGAGAGAGGCAGGCTTTTAGGAATGCAAAACAGTCCACAGTGTTTCAGGCTCCAGAGAGCAGGGCAGGGGCCTCTGGAGCAAGATTCCAGCAGCTACTGCAAAAGCACAGGGCAAGCGTGGGGAGAGGCCCGCAGACGCTGGCATTATCAGCAGTTGTCCCTACACAGTGATCTTCAGGATACACTGTAAGTGAAGAAAGTGCTGTAGAACAGTGTTTCTAGAATGCTACGTTTTTTTGTGAGAATGGGGGGGTGTAAATATTTATGTTTGCGTATATTCTTCAGAAAGAAACAGCAGCAGGACAAAACAAGTAAGAAGGGTTAGCCTTGCATAGGGGCAGGGAGTGGAGTGTAGAGGAATGGAAGTAAGTTTTCTAGACTCTGTTCTGTGGCTTTGAAATTATATAAATTCCTTGCATAATTAATAAAACAGATAAATTTAAAAAAGGAAAACAACAGACTCTAACCCTTGGATATAAACTGACACAAATGAACCTAACTATGTCATGTTGGAACATGATCACAGAGGAAAGAACTACCTCAAGTGATTTTAAATGTTTGTTGATTATATATCCCTCTGTTAGAAAGAAAATAAAGGGTAGATTACAAAAAAATGTTTTAATCTCAAATAATTTTAACACTATAATCAACAATCTTATTAACAGTGTTTTTTTAAAACTATTATAAGCATTTGCATAAGACAAAAACGATGACTTTCTCCACGATCAGCAGTTCTCCAGTTTAGCTCTGGTCCACTGGATGGGTTGAAGCCCTGGATCTTCTGCCGTGGGCAGGACACTGGCTTCCGCGTTTCTGCATGCCCAGCGCCCGGCTCACAGCAGGCCCAAAAGGAGCACCTGTTGAGTTGAGCTGAAACCCAAGGCACCAGGATTCTACTCAAACTCCCCCAGCTCACAGCCCGCCCTGTCTCTGCCGTCCCATCTCTGAAGGCTGTCCTGATTCCTCCTGGCCTCCCTAGGGGCTGTCAGCACCTGCCCGGTGCACTGCTTCCTCTGCCCGAGAAGCATCAGGGTCTACGCTGGGGCCAGTGCCTGCCCCTTCGTTCCCTGCCTTCAGACCCGGCGCCCTACGCTGTGTTGCCGCATGCATGGCCATTTACTTCCTACAGAGGGATTTTTACATCTATTATTTCATTGAGTCCTCTCCTCAGCCCTATTTCAAAACTCCATTTTACAAATAAGGCCCCTTGGCAAATGCCTAGGGTTCAAATCCACTATTAGCCCTGTAGACCTTGAGCAAGTCATTCATTCATTCATCCATCCCACACCATGCATTCACTGTGTAAAGAACTGTGTTGGTGCTAGGAGCACAGCGGCGCGCAGAGGACGCAGACGCAGACGCCGCTCTCCGGGGAAGACTGAGGCTTCACATCCCCATCTGTCAAAGCGGAGACAATATTGTCTCTACCTCGAAGACTGAAATAGGAATACATGTACATTCACATGGTTTTAAATTAGTGTGTATATTTAGTGTGTGTGTGTATTTAGAGACATGTATTATTCCATATAGTACTATCTAACGCAAGGAGGAGCGTTTGCACCAACACGCTACACAAGCCCTCAGGATGCCCGTGACTCTTCTGGATACAGGCCAGTGTGTGGATACAGACTAGAGCCTGCAGAAAAACACTGCCTCTTCCTTGGACCTGTAAGTCCGGAGGTGCTTGTCAAGCCCTGGCCCAGGGCTCTGGCCTGTGCTGAGCAGTGAGTGGCTTCTCCCAGAGTGCAGGGCAGGGCCAAGAGCCCGCGCCAAGCATCCATGGCTTCCGGCAAACGTCTGGCTGCCCTGGGGAGCCCTCCCGGGGGCGATCGCTCTTAGCACGGACACCTGAGCGACTTGAAACTCCCCGGCTCTCAGGGAAGACTAACCTGGGTGTGCATTCCAGCCCTGCCATTCACCAGCAGGTGACTCTGGACAAGTTCCTTACCTCAGATGCCACAAGTGGCAAAAAAGATGTGACAGTAGTACTGACCTTGTAGGATTGCTGGGAAAATTAAATGAACTAATACGTGTAACAGGCTTAGAATAGAACCTGAGACATAGTAAAACCTTAGTAAATAGTCCCTGTACCAAGTTTTCTCTATCACAGCACAAACTTGGGGCCTCTCACTGGCCTGGAGACACTTCTGTCTTCTAGAACACCCCCTGGGTCAAGGACGTCGCTGGACAGAGACCGTGCGGTCCCCAGCCCTGCACGGGCCGTGAGCAGCTCCTCTCCACGGGGCCCGGCTCCAAGGAGTCCAGCTGGGTGCATCTGGCCGGGGAGATTAAATTATTTTTGAATTCCTAACTGAATGTTCTTTTAATGGAAACTTAATGACAGGCATTGAAATAGATTTCCTCCATACCCCGCCTCCCGCTGCCCTCACCGCGCTCTGTGTTGCGCAGTTCCCGATAACCTTTATTCCCTACCCCTGGACTTTTATCTCCCCAGTGACAAACAGCCCTTGCAGGACAGAAAGAGGAAATTCCACTCATTGTTCTCCAACTTCTGGCTTCCAAAATAAAATGCTCTATCTCCCCTGTCAAGCTTTGATTGACACAGGCTTCCTGTCATGGCAGCGCAAGGCAGTGCTGGCAGGCTCATTTGCATTCTGTCCCTCCAAGGGTGTCCTAAGCTCCCTCTAGCTGGGGACGATCTCCTAGCCGCTGGCAGAAGCCTTTTGTTGAGGGCCCATCTCCCGATTTATGGAGAGTCTCCAAGGAAGACGCTCCCTCAGCCGTCTCTGCGATCCGCTTGAGATGTGCCTCTCCGCGGTCTGGCTGCGCACCTGTCCTGGACACAGACATTCTGATCATCTCGCTTCTCGGATTTGGCAACTGAGAGAGGATCTTTTCCTTCTGCCCTTTCTCACTTAAGAAATAAATGATTTTTAGACATTTAGCCCTTTCCATTAAAGACAGCCTCCCAATTCTTAACTGCAAATATGGGAACTTGAGACCACCTAAGTCCAGGAAGGTCACACCCGGCTCAGGTGCTCTGAGTCAAATGAGTCAAGCTCCCTACGGCAACAGAGATGAGTTGGGCAATTTGAGGGGAATTCATACCAAGGAAAATTCAAATGTAGGAAAGCATTAGGGGATGATGTTGAATTGCCTTTAAAATGGATAAATCAATAAATATAAATACATGCATACCTGTAGCAACAGCAGTACTGATGTGATGGGATCCTACTGGGAAAAAGTGTTACTGCGTTGGAATAGGAAGACCACCTTTAGCATTGACATTGACCTGTAGGCAATATGGCCTTCAGCAGTTTCTGTTTCCCATTTACTGTCTTGACTCCCTGAGCTCCTGTGCCCTTGTTAACCCCTCCCTCCAAATGCCAAGGGTTTTATGTCACCTTTGGGTTTCAGCCACCCCTTAGAACTATTCAAAGTTACTTGTCCAGGGCCTCATTTCCAAAGGGTTCTAATGGATGCTATGTTGATGGTTGCAGAGTGCCTTGATCCTAATAAAGGAATATTTGGAAGCATGCGCCACCAAGTTACCCAGAAACAAATACCAATTGGAAAGATCCCAGGTGTTCAGCTCTCTAAATAATCAAAGAGAAGGGACTGCTTATGACAATGTCACTTCCAATGATCACCAGCATGCCACCAACAAGCAGGGGACACACCAGAAGCAGTGTGTTCTGATATGAATGGCCTGTGTCAATACATTTTCCCTTCAGCTTATAAAGGGGCCACAGAGTCATAAAACCTCATGACAGTGGGCCAGCAGAGAGTTCTAGCTACCTCAAGATTGTGATACCTGATTTCTTTTAGCTTTGTCAGCAAGCTAAACTGTGGTGCCAAAGCATACACAGGTACGGAGCAAGTTCCATGTGGGCCAGTTGTGCTCACTGCTATGGCCACTGACAAGGTGTACAACCCTTAACCCATCAGACCTCACATTGATCTTGGTCAGAAGGACCAGAGTATGCCCATGAGTCTGTACAAACTCAACCCTAGGCCTGGAAAGACAAAGCCATCCCTACAGACAACTGCTGGTAGCTGCCCCTTGATGTGTCAAGACACACGCTGGAGAGATTGGATGGAGCATTACAGGAAGGGGCGTGTCTGCAGCCAAGGTCATTTCCTCCTGGGAAGTCAAGACAACAAATGTGCCCCATGTGCCACCTCCCCACCTGTTCCACCCCTTCCAGGAGAAAGTTCACCCTCAGCAAGAGGATTTTCACTAGCTGGCCTGTCTCAATTAGTGCACAATAACTGACACTTCTGAGTAATGGATGCACAGCTTCAGAAATTTAATATATTAATTAACACACTGAAAACATTTTGATTTCTAAGCAGCTTTAAGTACCATTTTTTCTAAGACACGTTCAAAATAATGCAGGTGGGGATTCACAAGGCATTCACAGTAAAACCTTACCCTAAAGGCCTTTGTTCCCTTTTAGGAAGATGAGGTGTTCGCTGTCAGTGAAAGAAAAACTTAGCAATGTTCTTTCTACCTGTGGGGCCACATCCCATTTCTTTCTCTTTCCCACTTTTCCTTTAGAACTAGCATTTCAGTATAAACCCTAGGCAGGGAAACACAACCAATTTTTTCTTCTCAGAAGCATTAGCGGTATGTTTCTTTTTAGACTGATTCTGCACCTTCAAATTCTTCATTGCCCTTTTGGGAAAGCAGGAAATACCGTTTTAACAGATTTGTAGCCCCTTAACCCATTCAACACAGATGAAAAGAAATATCACCTCCACTTTCAACTCGAGCACTGTGTCTTGCAGGAAGGTGTTCATCAAGATTCTAGAGTGTGGATTTAGCCTCTACCTGTTCTACACGAGGTTAGAGACTCAACCTGTTCTTCATATAACAGTCTTTTCTTATTGTCACTGATAGGTTAGTTCATCTCCCCTAACTCAGGAGACACATTTTCCATTGATAAAAGTCAGAATTAAAATAAAAGTGGAATCTTTCTTATCAATAGAATCAAAATCATAATATCATTATTCCTTGATCCTATCTGAGACTCATAACTTCTCTAAGGAGATTTTTAAAAATATCTTGTTTGGCTTGTCCATGATAATTTTGATTATTTTGTCTGTTCCTACTAACATGGAGTGATCTCAAATAATCGTATTTGAGATTCCGAGTGAGCTTCTTTGGCTCCATTCTATAAATGCATTGCATGTCCCCATACAGTAGCCCTGTAGAGCTATGCGTACTGTAGGGTCATGGTGATGGGGCTCAGAGGTCCTGGTGCTGGTAGCCTTTGAAAGTCCTCAGTGTGCTTTCATACCTCCAAATTGTCAGTTGTTTCATAATGCCTCTAGTCACGCCTCAGAGACTTTGCTTTACTTGGGCTGAAAAGCCACTGTTACATTTTGGTGTCATCTGTTTCATTGATTTCTGACAAGATGAAGTTGGGGTTGTCGTAGCCTCTCTTCATCCGGGCTCTGGCATCTTTCTCATTATAAAGGCACATGGCACAGTGTGGGGTCTCCACCTCCACTGTCTTGCTGAAGTTGTGGAAATCCACTCGGTATTTCCCTTCCTTGGTCTTGGATACTATGGGAGCAAAGCGGTAGCCCCAAAGCACCTCCTCTGGGACATAGGATGTCCGGACTTGGCAGGTAGCACTGGTTGATTCCACTGTGCCATCTAAAAACACCACTAATTCAAAGTCCTGCTGGAGAAGGTTTTCTGCTGCCATGTGGAAGAAGGGGCTGTGGTGATCAATGACATGGTAAATTGTCAGTGGAGAGATGAAGAATAAATTTTCATTCCCAGCATCAACCACAAAGTTGATATTGATCTGATCCAAAATAATGGTCTCTCCTTCAGGAGTGACTGTGGTCTTCAGAAGCTTCCCATATATGTGACTGCCAATAAGAAGGCTCTTCCTTAGATTAGCCACTCGGATTAGGAGACAAAGTTTCCCACCTCGCTTGCTGATCACTGCGTTCTTGCTGAATGTAATGGTCTTGGCACGTTTTTTGGGCCTGGAGATCTTGGCTAAGATGGCACCACACATGAAAGAATTGATGATAACGCCAAGGATAGACTGGAAGATAAGCAGAAAAATGGCGGTGGCACACTGTTCTGTCACACACCTGAATCCATATCCGATGGTCACCTGAGTTTCCAGAGAAAACAGGAAAGCTGAGGTCAAGCCATTAATGTTATCCACACAGGGCGTGTGATTGGCAGAAGGATGGAACTCGGGGAGGTCTTTGTGAATGTAGGCTACCACGTACCACAGGAGACCGAAGAGAAACCAACTCCCCAAGAAAGCTGTGATGAAGATGGTCATTTTGTATCTCCATTTGAGGTCAAGCACAGCTGTCCAGATGTCCACAAAAAATATAAATCTTGACTGTGCTTCTACATTGCCGAACTCTATGTTGCACCTTCCATCTTTGGAGACTAACCTGGCTCTTTGCCGGGAATGCCCCCAAAATCGAGTGACAAACAATTTCCGAAGATGTTTGAACATCCTTTCCGTCAAAACCCTGATCTGAAAACACATCAAAGAAAATCGAAAAAACATTATTTTATAGCAGTAATGAGTTAGGTGACTCACATAAAGACCTAACTACATGTAAAAAGATCATTCAAAACTATCTGGCTTACTGAGCATTTGGGCAGGCTGACAAGTTTATTCTGGACACCACGATACTATTTCCAGTAGAAACTTTCCACGGAGGACCATATTACTCAAATATAAAAAGGCAAAATAGTTACAGAGAGACAGAAATGGAAGAAAACTAAGTGATCATATATTCAGGGGTTTCCTGATCTCAATCAATCACATACAACCTTAAAAATGTCCATGATAACCAGTTATGACCTGTACTTTTATTTGATATTATTCTTTAAATTGCCTTTCCTTTTTTCTTTAATAAATTTAGCCTTATGCTAAGCAATAAATTCTGTGAAGTCACAAGCTTGAAGGATTATGTTTTTTGAGATATGTAAAAATAAATAACTGAAAACCAGTCATTGATATACTACCTAAATCATCTTGTCTGATGCTATTGGTACTCATACAGCTAGAGAAATCCTATTATGATTCAATGCTCTCATTTACCAAATGAGGGAACTAAGACTCAGAAAATTTAAGTGATTTGTCCAAAGTCCTGTGCCTAACCAGTGGCAGAGTGACTACTAGAACATAAGGCTCCTGTCTCCAGTATAGAGGAACTTCTACCACACTGGGTCTCAGTTACCAAATTTTATATTCTAAAGCTAAATTTTCCTAAAATATTTTACGACAAGCATTGCTCAAATTTATTTATGTTTTTAATGCTCAAAACTATTTGGACAGAGCTCAGATCCTACTGGATGATCTCAGAAGCTTTCTCAGTGGATCTACAAGCCTGTTCCTACTCTCTCTCTATGGTTGGCCAAGATTCCCAAAAGGAATAGTATGAGGGTCTCCATCAACATCTCACGCTTCCTTCCCTGCTCAAAGCCGAAGGCCTGGGGAGCACTGACTTAAGCAATTCTCCATAAAGGTAGAACTGTATTTTATTCACTCCTATATCACAGCTGCCAGCACAGTCTATGGGCGCTTACCATTTATTCAGTCAACATCAATGGGATAATTGAGTGAATGATTTAAGCTCTTCAAAATCCTATCTGCTTAATGGTTCCTTATAGATGACACTATTGTGACTTCCACTTTACAGCAAAATAGAAAAGGGACTTTCCCCTAAACAGCCAACAATGGTGACACCCAGGGGTCACAAACACCAGACCACCTCCTCCCCTATGCCCAAGAAAATCAAGGTGTGCCCCCCACGGTTAGCAATGTCTCTGTGGTATTTTTCATTAAATGCAAATATGTTTTTAAAATAGATTTCAAAATCCCCCTTCAACAATATGTTTATTCATGAAAATTAGGAAGCGAAACCAACTTAGTGATAAACTTTAAACAAAAGTGATCTTCTACAGCATCTTGTTCATGGCCTTAACCTGGGTGAAAACAAGTGAAGCCAACACTGAGTGGAAGTGGTAAAGCGAGAACCACAGCTGTGGTGATTTGAAATGCTGAGGACAGGTTCTACAGATACAAAAAAAGAAAGTACCACCAAGAGAACAAACAGCAGTGCACACACTCAGGGGGCCCTGCCCTCAACCCACCCAACCCTCGTTGACCTCAAGTCCCCGAGGGGGATGAGGGGATGGTCCCACTCGAGGCACACTGAGGGGGAGTGATTTTCCTCCCTCCACTTTGCTCCCCTTTTATTGCACACAGCCTTGACCCTGGCCGACGCCCGTGGGACCCACCCTCTCTCGGGTGCATGGAAGCTCATACTGTTTACAGAGCTCTGCAGAGAGTGAATATCACCTCAGATAAGAAATTCTAAAACCAGCGTCCATCAGTTGAATCCACATTCTGTTTGACATACACTATAATTCCAGAGCTGGTTCCTAACACACATCTGAGTTATCTTTCCCCACCACCCTTCTCCTCTAGCTTCCCTTGAATTCCTGTCCCTTTTGAAGGTAAAGACTATTTCTGCAGGGTGGAAAGTACCCCTGATTTAGCTCTTGGATACGTTTGGGTTTCCATGACCCCGTTAACGATGAAACAATCTGCCTGGCCTAACACAGAGGGGAAGCAAAAGCAACCGGCTTGTGAGGCTTTTCCCAGTGTGGACTCACCAGCATCCTGGACACGCTCTGGCCTGAAGCACCCATGGCTGGAAAAAGCAAGGAAGTAGTGCTGGGAGTTGGCCGCTGTGTGCAGGTTGATTTCTTTTAGACTCAGCCTCATTTATTTCAGTCATCAGTCAGTGGACTGATGCTAATTTGTATTAGCTTGAAAACACTTCATTTGACGGTGGAGCCGTGTGGTTTAAACCAAAGCAATTGGTTGTTCTCAGACCAAGCCCCAAGCTGGGTATTTTTTTTTCCATCCTCACATGGCTTGAATACCGTCATGCTAAGACATGACAAACCACCAGCTAAGGTCCCTGGGCAGCAGGCGTGGACTGGGTGCTGGTATTGCCCTCCCCTCCTTTGCCACACTCCATTGCTCTCCTGCTGTTTCTCCTAAAAGTCATGCCCAATAACTTCTGGCCAGAAACAATGAGTTATCATCCACCTCCTGGCCTGCTCTCTGAGACACTGAGACGCTGAGCTTTCCAGGTGTTCACAAAGGCACCGGTGAATACACAGACATGGACAAGTACATATTTGCAAGATGAAAGTAACACCACACCAGGAAGAAACAAGATACCATGTTAATCTTTCTATACAACAGTCACTGTTATGTAAGCAACTGAGATTTAAAAGAAGCCTTTATTGTTGGATTTATTCTGGAATGGCTAGCATTTACTGAAGGTGCTTTTTACATATACTGGGTTAGCCAATGCTGTTGATTTATTTGTTCAGAGTGAGAAGAATTATTCTTAGAGAATGCAAGGACACAAGATAAATTCATCCACTAACCAAATCCATCATCCACACAGCAGACCTATTATTGCACAGATCCTACTTTGCTTAGACAATGGCATTTAAACTAACCACAAACAAAAGCAATGTGTATTTTATGAACTATTAGGTGATTAGAGACTATCCCCTGTGTCTGGGTTACATAACATGCTAGATTTTAGGTTCTTTTCTACTGAAATCAGTAAATCTTAATAGCAAGCAAAGGGCTACACATTAGCTAATGTTTACCAGGTATTCTTAGTGGCCTGGCAAAGCCAGTGCATTGCATTGCTGTCCCTTTTGCTTTAGTGCTCCAGCGGCATTCTTGTTCTGTAAAAAATCCATTCTTGGAAAATAGATTTTTGTACATTTCCCAGGCATTGATTTCCTGCTTATGCTGTGGGATTTCAAAGGCAAATAGAACCCCTCCTGTTCTCAAGGGGCTCACAGTCTAACGGGGCAGTGAGCTAAGGCATCCTCAATCACAGTGTAAGCTGTGATCTGTATAGTGCCAAAAGGGACAACTTTTTTAAAAGATCCCTATTAGTGGGGTTCCACTCTCTGCAAACACACTTCAACTGACAGAAAACTCACTGCATTTATGTACAAATCAACTTATCAATCTATCATTATTCAGTAATGATGTGTTGATAGCATTATGTCTGTCGGCCATTGTGCCAAACATCAGAGAAGCAACCGCTGGCCAATAGACACAGCCCCGTCAGCGAGCAGCCCCCAGCTGAGGGCAGTATAAAGAGGCAATAGACGGTCAAGTGCAGAGTGATGTATGCCATGGGAGCACTCAGGGGAGCACCTATTTTGAGGGGCCAAGACCTGAAAATGAGTTAGAGTCACACACAGTAGGAACTCTATAAATATCTGTTGAATGACGATAAATTAATCAATGTGTATAGGAAAGCAATGAGTTTGCTGTCACTTATGTTGCTTAGTAGCCGGTGGCTCTCGCTCTAACAGGGACACTTTAGAAGAGGCGCTCCTGTGTGCAGCCGCGCCCACACTGCCGCGTAACTGTGTGCGTGACCCAGGAGGGGCAACAGAAGAAAGCAAGCATGGAGGAGACGAGACAAGTGCCAGGTAAACAGTTACTGAGTGCAGAGAGCCGCAGCGAGACTCTGGGCTGGGAAGGCAGCAAGGGTCAAATCGCTCAGCGCCCGGCACCCCTGGAGATAGTTTTGTTGCAGACCCGAAGGAGAAACTGCTAGGAACAGCATCATACGGCTGTGCTTCAGAGACAGCTCGCTATAATTCTAGACAAGTCCGAAGTCTGTTCCACTTAACAGCTCTTCAACTTCCTGAAAACGGACATATTTTCCTCCTGGATCTCCTCTTCTCCATAAAAATGCATGCTCATTTGCATGCAACGCCCACCTCACCCAACAGTTTGTGCTCGCGCTGATATGTGAGGAACCCAAATACGGGGCTGTTCTTTCGCAGGTACTTTGCAGGTTTCTCAAGAAGCTGAGAAGGGTCAGCATGAATCGGGATTTCTTACAGCCCTTGGCGCACGCCCACTTCCCACCCGGTGTGCCCGGTGGCCAAACGGCCACTGTGTAAGAGGGAGGGCGACAGGCAATGCCATCACAGCCGCTCACTGACAGCTTCTCCACAGAGATGGACAACAGTCTGCCTTTTAGCTAAACCTCTCACGGCTTACACACAACCTTTGTTAACTTCAGGACATTTCTGAGAGTCAGGAATTCATGTGAGAGGTAGGAACTATGAGCAGAAATCAGATGATTTTTCCCAGCTCTTTGCAACCGTGGTAGGGAAGAAATTAAGGATTCTATGAAAATGTACTGCTTTGTTTCAGACCAGTTGTCAACTGAATCAAAAGACATTTCTTGAGGATCTTCTGTAGTGATGCTTCGAATGGGATTATGGGGCATAGCCTCTGCCTTCATAATCAATATATTTGGACAAACACTCTGTTTATTGAACACCTATTATGTGCCAGGTGCTATGTTAGGAAACAAACAAGGTAACAGTCCCTGTTCTCAAGTTGTTCACAGGTAAATAATTCAAGAATTGTCAGGCAGCAGGTTTGCTGCCCTGAAAGAACTGAGGACAGAGTGTTAAGGTAGCCACCAAAGAGGAGACCCAACAGGCTGGGTGTCAGGCTTAGACTCTTCTGCACACCTTTGCTAAGGAGTTAAATCAAATGCATCTAACTGCTGCGGCAGAGGGCTTCCTGCTGTCTATGAAAAACCTGACTAGCTATTAGAGGATAGCCACCTAGCAAGATTTGCAAAAGTTCAGAGCCTGCAGATGTATCAAGTCGTCTAGCTCCCTGGACTGCTCCCATCTGGATTGATGAATCCAGAACCTCTAGTGGACAGAGGGTGGTGTTTCCCTTTTGTTTGGTAAAGCCAGAGAGGTTCTTTCAGTCTTTCGTGCTACCAGGCAGCTTGCGTAGGGTCCACACGGGCTCTTTTTAGACAAAACTTGGCAAAGGTGGTAAAAACCATCTTTCCTGGCCTCATGGGCATCTGAGCCCAGGATTCTTCCAGGCTAGACTTAAGATTGCGCTTCAGGAATATCCTGCCTTTCCTTGGGGTGAGCATACTCCCAAGTCCTCTCTGCTACGAAGCCAGGAGTGTGCTTGTGTCCAGGGGCAAATCAGCACAGGCCTTTCAGGGTTCCTTGCCCTTTCCAGAGATGAGAGCTTGGGAGCAAGAGCCGGGGATCACAGGTCTGATAATACTGGCGCTCTCATAAGGCACACTGTGTTCTGTAGGCATCTCTGGGGACAGCTGGTCAGAGTAGCATTTTCTGAATAACTTGGTGTTATTTCTCCAATATCTTTTCTCCATTGGTGTGTTAAGCATGGGGGATCAAGAAAAGACAGGAGATGTGGGCCAGGAATGTTCCCAGAACAGGTAACAGCCAGAGGCATCATGGCAGAGTGGAAGGGGCTCTAGCTTGGGTAAGCACAGACATGGATTTGAACCCCAGCTCTGCCACTCAACACTTAGGTGACCTGAGCAAACTACTTAGCCTTTCTGAGCCATAGTTTCCTCACCTGTGAAATGGATAATAATATACTGCAATAACATACTTTCAAAGGTTGTTATATGATTTAAATGCAAGAGCATATATAAAGTTCCTAGAATATAGCAATCATGCAATAAATAGTAGCTATTGTTACTGGTTCACAAATTTAAGCTAGTGCAGCAGTTTAACCAGGCAGAGTCAGGTGGGCTGCACTGGAGACTATAGTCAAGGGAGTCTACAGCCGAGGCTTCCAGGAGAGGGTGACAGAGGTTCTGACAGCATAGCTTGTCTGTGAACAGCACTGGCTGCAGAGCCCATCCTCCCAACGTGGAACAGAAGACCTGGGAAATGTAAACAAATGTTATAAAGCTTTGTCTATGATCGGGACAGAAGCCTTGTCTTGGAGAGACGGGAACAGGACAGAGGGAGAGAACTGTCCTTGGCAAGGCTGAAAGAGGCGTGGTACCCAGGCATGATCCCCCTTCTTTTGCCATCGACAGTGGCAAGGATTGGAGCCAGAGGAAAGCAGCCCCTGGCACCCGGGAGCCGGCCGGTACCATTAGTGAAGTCTTGGTGTTACTGGGGGCTGTTCTGGTACTTGCAACTAGGTCTCGCTATTCTGTTGAGCACAAACAATGTCACAGAACATCAACATCAGACAAGACCACTCTGATCAGGATGGGTCAGAATAAAAACAAGGCCACTCTGCACTCATGTCTGAACACCAACAAAAACATGAGCCCTGTCCAGACCACAGATGGCCAGATGCCCACCCGGCCATCCTAGCGACGGCTGCCTCTCCCCATCACAGCCTCGCTGCAGTCTTCTCTCCTAGATAATAAGGTTGTCCGCATAGTCAAGCACAGAATCACCCACATTTCCTGACATACCTACTCCAGAGCAAAGTTTTGCTTCCTTAAACCTTCCCCACATCACCTGAAACACACCCAAATCCTATTCAAGTCTTTCTAACACCCTCTCGATGAGACCCCATGGCTGCTCCTGGTGCTTGTTCTCCCCAGCTGCAGAAAGCCCAGCTTGCTCAGATACAGGTGCGCTCCTCCTGCTTTTTGGCTGCGGGCACTGATGCCACAAAAGGCCATAAAAGCTTACAGAATAAGAGGTGTAACTCAGAAGTAATAAAAGCCTTTTTACAAGCCACTTGGTGAAAACCAATTCCATTCTCTGGCTTCCAGAAGTCACACATGCATGTGTACACTTTGTACATGTGTTTGCCTTTGAATGAGGAAATGAAGAATCAAGGAAATAACCAAATTACAAAAAGCCAGTAAAGGGAGTTAAAATCTTCAAAGTCAGGTTTTAAATTCTATCTAGCTAACTTGTTTCCCAGGGCCTAAGATAATTATACTCTCCGCACAAAAGCCTGTGCCTCCCCGTGGCACCTCAGCTGGGTCTCAGTGGGAAGAGCTGGGAGCATGGTGTCCTGGCCACCACGGCCAGCCGGGGCCAGGGAAGCCTCACCCAGGTCGGGTGCACAAGGTCTTACCACTCTTTGGGGGCAGCGTGCGTTTGCCGTGGAGTCAGAAACCCACCCACATCTGGAAGATCAACACTTATTCCTTTTCCCAGTATTTCAGTATTGTTTCCTATTGTTCTTCATAATTGTTTCTTGAGGTATTTTGGAGATGCCAGCATGTCTTGGCTATGCAAAGAAGGACCAAAAGGGGGCACTTTGTCTCTGCCTTGTTCAGAGTTTCGCGAGAGCAGCACATCCCTGGGGCGGTGAGGGATGGTGACAAGGGCGTGACAGAGCCCTGGGGAACAAGATCACTCACAACTACACAGGTGGAGCTGCTTGGCTCCTATTCCAGAGATTTTTCTAAGAGTTATTCCCTTCTAAACTTCAAAGAGCGCTGCACTTTACCAAGGGAAAGCTTTGCTTAATGGGGTGTAGTGGGTCGAGCTGAGTCAACAGGGCAAACCAAGGTAAAAAAGGAGGTGAAAGCAGAAAATGAAGAGAAAGCCTAGGACTGAGAAGTCTTTGGAGTGTGGAACGGCGGTTAAGGCGCCCCAGTCCCAGGAGACGCGCGGCTGCACTCAGCGTGGTGGAGCACAGTGCAAACGTGCTTTATGGAGTAGTGACACTCTGGGCCCCCGAATCCTACAGCTTTGGCCCCGGCAGATGCAAAATCTCTCACACAGGCTCTCATTTTACCTTCACAGTAACTCTAGCAGGCAGGCAACTGAGGCTCAGAGAAGTTAAGCAACTTGCCCAAGGTCACAAAGCAGAAAGCCAAAAGAGCAAAGATAAGAAGAATCTAATCTGTCAGACTTGAGAAATCTTTGCTTTTAAGTCCTAAGGCAAACTCAAAATAGCTGCTAAGGGGGGGGAGACTCACATCCTTGGGATATAGCGAGCATTGTGGGCGGGGAAGGGAATACCTCTAACCTTTCTTAGGGAGAGGCAAAGAAATACAATGTAACCAAATGTCAAAAAAAAAAAAACTTTTATTGGGTGGTGGGCAGGTGGGGGGAGGGGAAGAGTGTATACTTACATAATGGGTGTGATGCGCACCACCAGGGGGTTGGACACGCTTAAAGCTCTAGCACGGCGTGGGGGGGGCAGGGTTGGCAGGGGCAATATATGTAACCCTAACAATATCTGTACCCCCATAATATAATGAAATAAAAGAAAACAAAATAGCTGCTAAACAATGTAGACAGAAAGTAAACATTTACTCAGCACCTGCTCACTCTGCCGGGAGTGGTGGCTTTCCACACATTTCTTTGCTCCATGTAAGCAATCACACCAGAGGGGAGAGCTAGCAAGAGTCTAAACCTTTTTAGACAGTGAGCCTAAAAGGGTAGGGAGAGGACAGGCTTCCAGGGACAGGGAAGAGCATGCACAAAAGCCCTGAAGAGGAGGAGAGTCTGTTGGGGGCTCAGGGAAGCCGATCTGAGGGTGGTGTTGAGGAGAAGGCCACAGGCCCTGATGTCGCGAGCGGGGCCTCGTCATGCCAGGGAGGTTCGGAAGCGGTCGTGATGTCCACAGAATTAAGAGGCAACTGTGGCAGCGGCTGAAGCTGCTGCGCTTCCTCTGGAAGCGTCTACAGATTGTCCCGGCTTAGCAGGTTGTGAGCAATGGCCTGAAGTTACCGCAGTGACATCTTCCATCTGGAGACACCTGTTGACCTCTGGGGTGGGGGGAGCACATGTTGCATCTCCACAGCCAGAAGTTTGGTGTGGTGGCCGTGGTTCCTGTGGACAGAGGGGTGCTGGCCCCAACCTGGTGGATAAGGGCCCTGCCAGTGGAGGTGAGCCGGCCCGGCGCACTCGCTGCTCTAGCAGAGGCAAAGCACCTGGCCTTGGAGTCAGTGCCAAGGCCATACCCAGGAAGCCAGCTGAGGACACCAAAGCAAGCAGACACACGTTGGAGGACCCTACCTCCTGCCAGCCATGGAAGCGTGGGCGAATCACTTAACCTCTCTAACCTCTCTGGACCTCCCCCAAGCACTGTCTCCTCTGCAGGGGACACCTGGCATTCTGCTGTTCCCTGCCCCAGCCCACCCCACCACCCAGCTGACTTCTTGGCCTCAACTTAAATGTCATTCCTCAGAAAAAAATTTCAATGTCAGTTTTTCAAAGAAAGAAGAGTTTCCTGACTACTCCCCTCCCCATTTAAATCAGATTTCCTCTTTACCGTATTTAATTGTGCTCTTTACTTTTTATTACTGGTATGAACAGTAATTTCCACTTATACGTTCCCTTGTGTGCTGGCATGAAGGCCGTGACCCCACTGTCTCCTCCACGGCTGTGTCCCCCGTGCAGGCAGACACCAGGCTCAATAAATAGTTGTCAAGGAAACAGGCAGATACAGGAAGGTGTGAACAACTCAAAGTGCCCATTTTCAAAGGGGCTGTGGAGAGGACGACAGCAGCCTGACACCCTCTCTTGTGGTGGGACTTCACCTCCGGTGGGGTCAAACAGGGCTTGCCTGGGTGGCTTCTCCTGAGCTAGCCTGGCCGGCTTTCCTGTAGCCCCAGGCATGCAATGGTTGGCTTAGAAGACAAAATGAAAATTGACTCACTCACCTCTGTCTGAAGAGGTGCAGGAAGTGATTCTCAAAGCTTCATGTATGACTGAACCTTGTAGCGGCCAACAGCAGCTGCTGGCTTTGGAATTTCAGCTGCTGGGCTCAGAATTTGTCACGTTGTCTTTGTTAGGACCCAAGACAGGGATGAAGGCCCGGGAGAAAAGGCACCTAGGAAAACACAGCAAACGTGATCGCTGTTTGCAGAGACAGGGCAGGTCCCTGCAGAACCCTGGGTGAAATTTCTATCAGTTTGGAGCAGGAACAGATAGGACCCTCCACATAGAGAAGGCAAGAGGGGTCATTTCGGCTTCTGGCAGACTTGACTTTGACTGAAGTTCTTGGGCCTCTACCATGCACTCAGTCCAGACCTTCCAGATGATCCCAACTAGGAAATTCCAGTTTCCAATGAATTTAGGATTAAAAATTAAATTACACAACGAACCAAAGGCTCTTCTAGTCTCATGATCTTTTTATTCTCATTACTATTAAAAAGAATGTCATTATGTTGAAAATATCATCTTACATGTCTAGATATATAATCTCATATTAAAACCAATATCTGTTCCCAAAAGATGTGTGTGAAGAGAACTTGTGTATTGTAGGTCATGCCACGTATGCATTAGGGCATTAGATTTTCAAAGGAATCCTATGGTGGATTGTTTTATAAAGTGAAGAATAATTTTTGCAAATCAAGTGATCATCCTCCCATTTGTTTATCTTATAAAAGTGTGTGAGTTGAGGGGGTGGTTGTTCTGAAAACTGGACACAGCTCTAATGAACTCTTCTTAAATCTCACAGATTGGGCCACCCACCTCGAATGGCAATGTAGTTTAATGCAGGAATTTCCATGTTTATAAAGTTGTGTGTATTATGTATGTAGAGATCCTGGTATTAGTGTGACCCTTGCCATTATCTGTGGCTTGGGTTGGTATTATATCAACTCAACCTTCCCAGCCCAGAAAGGAATGAATTCCATGTGGGTGGGAGGCCTGAGCACACTTTCTTGTGTGTCTGCAACAAGAAAGTGCACTTTGCTTTAAAGGAAACATATAGAATTCCCAATCTCAACAATTTATAAAACAGGACAATTCAGCTAAGGCCTTGAGTACAGGCATTGGTGAAGCTGCACCTGCAGGCAGAGCCGGCGTCGCCCGGCTCTGACAGGTGTGCAAAGTGGAAGGCACTGGCTCCAGGCGCCTGGGTTGGAGGTCATAGTTGAAGTTTCCCTGTCCCAGCCCTGTCAACTGGCCGACCAGGCAGGATTTAGGAAGTGGGTTTGCAGGTTTGAATCTGAAGTCAGTCCACTGGGCACTACATGACCTCTCAGTGTGCCAGTCTCCTCACCTGAAACATGGGAACATTCACATCTATCTTACAGACGGGTAGAAAGGGCTCAGACAACATCTGGTCGTAGAAGCAATCGAGCTATTTAGCAGGAATGCTACCTGCAACTCTCACTGCTCTCTCGAGCTCCCGCCACACATTGAATAAGAGGATCCCACTGTGGCCCTGTCTGTGAGGCTGTCAGTCCTGGGCTTGTCTGTACCAATGTCCAGGCTCAACAGCATCCTTCCAGAAAGGAGATGAGAGGGGCGAGGCTTCAGGGTGAAGGCTTAGCTGGAAAGGCAGCTTTCCTGTTGACTCCATTGCTATGCCCGAGGGAGCCTCTGAGGTCAATGATTACCAGTTTCGGCTGGGCTCTGCCAACCCACCGGAGCTACATTAATGGGGTGGCACGTTGTCACCCATGCTCCCATGCCCAGGTGCTTTCTGGGAAAGCCCTGCAGCCAGAAGGGAGCAGAGCCAGCACCCTCAGTGACCCTTGGTTCCACACCATAGAGCCGCCCTTGGGCACAGGCTGGAGTCCCCTCTTCCAGGCTCTCCTTGCTGGCACTTAGCACACTCCCCTCCTTGCCACCAGGCAGAGCCCACCCAGGGAGCCATCTCAGAACGGGGACACATCCTCCTGAGGCTGACAGGCTACTCCAGCAATCCTCTTGAGCTGCTCTTGACCAATTCCCATGTCTGCCCCTGAAACAAGAGGGTGAGCAGGAAGGGGGACCGCCCCGACCTGAGAGCCGGGCCGGCGCAGGGCCGGCAAGAGGCCGTTACCAAGACCCCCTCCCGAGAGGCCAGTGGAGCCTACGGCACGCCTGCTGACGCACTTGCTCTCATTCCTTTCCTAGTTTCTTCTTACTCAGTAGTGTGTGTAACAACCTGGAAAAGGTGAAATTAAATTCTGCTTATTTCCTCTTGCTTGTCCTTCTACCATAATCGAATCAGGTCGAAGGAAGCTTTCCAGTCTCATGGACGTCCCTCACCCTCTTTGAGCGGCAGTTTTCATAATAAACTGGTGACTATAAATGCCTTTGTTATGGGGATTAAATAAAAAGTGCACATATCCACACAACAACTTGTATACACATGTTTATGGCAACACCGTTCATAATAAGCAAAAAAAAAAAAAGAAAAATAAAACCCATAAAACCCATCTACCAACTGATGAATCAATAAATAAAATGTGGCATCTCTGTGCAGTGGAATATTATTCAGCTCTAAGAAGGAGTGAAGCACTGGCACACGCTACAGCATGGCTGTACCTTGAACGCTTACGTGAGGGGAAGAGGCAGGTACCGTGTGGTTCCGTTCACGGGAGGTGTTTGGAGTATTCGGATCTAGACAGGAGACTCAGGCTGCTGGTTGCCAGGGGCTGGAGGAAGAGGCAGATGGGGAATGAGTGCTGGTGGTACCAGGTTCTTTACGGGGTGATGAAATGTTCTAATATTAATTGCAGGGATGGTGGGGCAACTCTGTGGCAAAGCACTGATTGTGCACTTCCAATGGGTGGCTCGCATGGGAATTACATCTCAATAAAGCTGGGGTAGAAAAATACACACATAAAGCACTTGTCACTTAATAGGGACTCAACAAACTCCCCCCAGTCCATCCTCATACCGCTGGCCCATTCCTTCAGGCCCTTCTTGGGACCTTCGCTGAGCCTGGCACCTCCCTTCACTAGCAGTGGTCCCATGGTCCTGGAAGCACCACCATCGAAATTACTTTGTCACAAGAGCTTGGTGTACAAAAAGCTTTATTGGCGTACAAAAACCTCACTCCTAAATGGCAGCTCTGCTCGCTACAGGAGGAGGTGGGGGTCCCCGGCAGCAGAGGCAGAGCCATGGGCCCCTCCCCCGTCCTGGGGCTCCAGGCCTGGGAACCCTGGGGTGGTTGGGACCCAGAGCGCAGCCATCACCCCACCCAGTGCTGGAGGGCAGGTCTGCAGCGCCCACCATCAGCAGGTCAGAATGCTAGCAGGTGGGACTCAGGTCGGACTCAAGGGGATCCACAAGGCCTTCCCCAGCTGCTCCCTGGTGGCACCACGCTCGCAAGAGGCCCATTCTCCCAGCCCTCCTGGGAGCTCGGTTTCATTCTCTCACTCCTTCTCCTTCCTTCGGTACATCTTTTATTTCTATTAATATGTTTTCTAGCGTCTTGTTCCTTGCCCATAGCTCCTGTCATATCCTGAAGTCAGTAGCGTTAACATTCCAATCCCCATTTAAGCCAGCCCCTCTGGCCGCAGGACCATGAACCCCTCCTTGCCCCGCACGCCTGGAGCCCGTCCCCGTCCCCCAAGGGGAGAGAAGGATGGGGACATGACTAGGCTTTGGGAACCTTGCTGCTTTCTTGGGTGACAACTGGGCAGAGGGCTGTGTGAAGTCCATATTCAGGGACTCTGGAGAGAATGACAGAAAACCACCCACGGGCATGTCCAGAGGTCGGCCCCTTCTCAAAGGCAGAGCTGGATGTTCCTTGGGGTTTCCCGAACAAGGGCCGCTATCAAGAGCAAGAAAGAATGTACCAGGCCCCCACCTCTCTATGTGCAGTTTTCTACCTTAAAAAAATCCTCACCGAAATCAATACAAATCGTAATGACCTGTTTGGTGACTCACCTTCAGGGCCAAACCTCAATCTTATTAAGTATCACAAATAATGATGAGCCCATTGGAAGAAGGGGGAAGAAACTACAGTGAAGCCCCTGTGGACTGTGAGCCCCGGGTGCAGGGAGCAGGATGCAGGGTGCAGGGTGCAGGGAGCAGGGTGCAGGGTGCAGGGAGCAGAGAGCAGG
>VBSM01000335.1:763938-817966 GCA_008086735.1 Cheirogaleus medius | reverse complement strand
GAGCCAGGCTTGAATTCCAGCTCTGCTACTCACTGGCGCGTGGAGAGCAGCTGCCTGGAGTTTTTACAGACCTAATTTCCCAATGTGATCGATTAAGCCTGGAAAACAACAACCAAAAAAGAAACTGAAGGAGCAATAAAGCCCCTGGAGCTCACTGTGAGTTGTGTATGGGTTTTTCCCTCTTTCTTTCTTTCTGACCTAACTTGCCTTCCCTCTGGCCACGCAGCGGTCTCCTCACTCACCTTGCTTGCTCTCCCACACTGGCAGTAACTGGGTGGGGGGTTCCCCAACAGCACTGAGTCCCGCCATGTCGGGTCTCGCCAAGGCTCCCCTGAGTGCATCTGGGCAGACGGGCAAGGGGGGCAGCAGGAAGAGCTCCAGGAAGTGTGAAGAGGCTGACAGCGGGCCAGCGGGGCCAGCGGGAAGCAAAAGGCCCAGGCTGTGATGGGCATTCGGGCTGAAGGCATCATTGCAAAAGGCCAGCAAGTGGGGTTGGCAAAGCAAAGATGAGGCTCTCCAGGGGCCCGAAGGTAGTGAAAGGACAGGCTATAAAGTGGTGTAGATCTGGCTTAAAGGCCACCCTCCACTGGTTAACAGGGTAAGTTACTTTGCTTCTCTGCACCTGAGTGTTCTTCCCCGTGAGGGCGGAGATGAGGATGCGCACGCCACGTGCTGAGATAGGAGTCAGCGTCAGCACGCCCGCAGAGGACCCAGCACCGGCAAAGACGCATAATGTCAGACTCCTTCTCTGTTTTGGGGGCTGAGGAGCCCTGACGAAGACATGGGGACTGAAGGCAGCCCAAGACTGAGCTGGCGCTTGGGGAGCAATTTCAAAACCCAGGCCTGGATTTGAGCAGGCAAATGGCAGTCCCCCCATACCCAAGGATGACCTCCACAGTCCCTACGTGAGCAGTGGAGAAATGCAGGGAGAGGTGTGTGGTGCTGCTTGGGGATTTGCCAGGCCTTATAAAGTCATCTCCTCTCTCCCTCTCCCTGTCCTCCCTGGCTCATAAAAAAGGTCCTATCAGAACTTGGTGAGGGAGAAGACATCGGGCTTTGGGCTGCATTAAAGGGACCTTTAAGAGTATCTTTGCATACATGAAGCCCAGAGGGAAATGACTTTGTTTATCTGGCTGCTAGGGACAAATTAACAAAGAGGGGGAAAAGCTGAGGATCAGAGAGAAAAAGATTACCCATAAAACGGTGAGATTAGATTAGACCAGGAAGAGGCCGTTGTGCCAGACCAATTGAATTTCCTCTGAGGTTAGCATGGCCAGCCTTCCAGACCCAGAGGCAGCCAGACCCCAGAGCTCAGTGACTGACGCCTGGCACAACCCGCTCTCTACAGGCTCCTCACCAGTGCAGGTCCCACAGCCACCCTTGGGGCGCCAGGCAGAGCGTGGACAGAGGGAGGGACTGGGGGCAGCAGCACGCGGGCTGCACGCAGGGACAGCACGTCTGGGCACAGGCATCTGCCGCTGAATTTCCTACTCTAAAAAAAGTTTCTTAGCACTCTCTTCTTTTCCTTCTTAGCACCTAACACAACTGATTTTACGTCTGTTTTGTGTGATTTGGACCTTCCTCAGCTCCGCCAGTGGCACAACCACCCATAGTCAAATGCAACCTTGGTTCGGTCTTGATCATCTCTCCCGACCCCATGTCCAGTCCTTCAGCAAATATTTGGTGCTCTTCTACAAAATACATTCAAGACCCATCTGTCTTCTTCCCTCCGTCTCCTCTGCTGCCACCTTTGCCCAGGCCCACAGTTCCTTGGCTGGTCTGTGGAAACCGCCTGCGCCCTGCTGCTCTGTCCGCTGCGCTCTCTGCTCCTCAGGACACCTTGCCACCTTCAGAGTGGGGCATGAATCCTGTGTGTCAGATCACGTGGCTGCCTCGCCACCGCCTCTCCCAGCTTCCCCTTGCTCTCACGACCACAAGGCCACACACAACTGTGCAGCAGGGGCCATGCGTCACTCCCCACCCAGCCCCACTCCAAACCATCCGTGGCCTTGTTCATTGAGTTCCCACCAACTCTGCTCTGCAAACGTGCCTCACTGCTCCTGCCCTGGTCTTTGGCACTTGCCATTTCCTCCTTCGGGACCATTGTGCTCTGGGTCTTCCTATGGCTGGCTGTCCCGTGTCACTAGGGACTCAGCTCCATGGTCACCTCCTTCAAGAGCCTTCAGCATCCAATCTAAGGTAGCAGCCATGGCCTTGGTGCCAACTCCATTCTGTCTTAGCTCCTGCCATCTCTTACACAGACCGGCTGCCCTCCTGGCGGTCTGCCCCTTGTTGACTGTGTATTCACTTATTGTCTGTGTCCCCTCCACAGAATGTGGCCTGCAGGACAGCAGCCCATCTTGTTTTCCTGAGTCCTCAGCACCTGGACCTGCAGTGGAAACTCTCCAAACATTTCGTGACCAAGTGAAGGTCAGTGTCCTCTGCAGGGCTGAGAGTGCCATAAGTGCTGTGTCACCACTTTGTACCCCACTCCCCGCTTTGGGCCTCAGTGGGCTCTCCCAGTCGAGATGGCCAGGGTAGAGGAAGGAGCTATTTTTCCCCAAGCTGCAGCTGAACTCTTTTATACTTGCTCGCACAACTAATGACCAAACAAACATCCAGGGATGGTGTGAAACTGCATGAAGTAGATTCATAAATGCCGCCGCTGACAGGTGGCAGGGACATAGTGCCAGTTGCTAAGGCTTGGATGCACTTAGGGGCATTGTTCTCCTCTTTTTAAGCCAAGCTTAGATTTTCTACAATGTGTGGTAGCACACGTACCTCATGCATTTGGAACTCAATATTGTGCCTGAAAACACATGTAAGAAATGTGTCTCTGAGCATTCATTTACATCAGCAGTCCCCAAGTTTTTTGGCACCAGGAACTGGTTTCATGGAAGACAATTTTTCCATGGACCATGGTGGGGGTATGGTTTCGGGATGATTCAGGCACATTACATTGATTGTGCTGTCAAATCTCTCTGCTAATGATAATCTGTATTTGTAGCCGCTCCCCAGCGCTGGCATCACCGCCTCAGCTCCACCTCAGACCATCAGGCATTCAATTCTCACAAGGAGCGCGCAGCCTAGATCCCTTGCACACGCAGTTACAGCAGGTTCGCTCTCCTATGAGAGTCTAATGCCGCTGCTGATCTGACAGGAGGCGGAGCTCAGGCGGTGATGGGAGTGATGGGGAGCAGCTGTAAATACAGGTGAACTTCGCTCGCTCACCCGCCGCTCACATCCTGCTATGCAGCCTGTTTCCTCACGGGCCACAGGTACTTGTCCATAGCCCAGGGGTTGGGGATTGCAGATTCACATCATCAAAAAACTACCCATCTTTAGCATTTACTGACTTAGTCAAGTTTTAAAAGTTTTCAAAAACTGCAACAGCAGCTGAAGCCTGTGCAAGAGCTCGGAGAAACTGAAGAAAATGTAGCTACAGCAGAGCAAATGGAATGCAGGGCGCTCCTTGGTGGCGATGGCTGGTTAGCAGGCAGAAAGCGTGGGGCAGCGAGAGCAGCGGAAATGGGGACTAGCAAGTCCACATTGCGGACCGTGCAGAGGTGCCCGGAGCAAAGCCCCTGCTGGAGGAGCTGTGCAGCACAGCACCGAGCCCTCGATGAAAGGCAGGGAGGACGGGGTTAAATAAGTCAGCTCCACGCCACCACGTCTGGTTGACGATCAGCCCCTGTTAGAATGGCACATGTCTCTCTAGCGACACTCAGGGTTTGTTGAATGAGTGAAGGGATGAATGAATGAAAATGGGAGGGGCATCCTTTCAGAGTGGTTTGAAGGTAAAAGGGGACAAGATGTATAAAAGCAAATGGCCAGTAATGAATGTTCCATAAAGTTTTCTTGAAGTTACTCCAGTCTGAGGGTAGCTTTTTCTCTAACCCATGGATCAAAGATAACTGACATTTATGGACCTCACTACATCCCAGGCAGTATCCATGGTAACTCAATAGTTACAGGTACCCTACAACATAGACAAGATTATTATCACCAATGTGTAGAGGAGGAGACCAAAGACCAGAGAAGCAAAGTGAGTGACCCAAGTTCACAGAGCCGGAAAGCCAGAATTTAGCCTGCAGTAGTGCTCAACTATGGGTAGGATATGTGTGCACCTTGGGTTTAATTATTGGAAGAAACTCATTAAAACACATCCCTTCCATCGTGACTTTCTTTGGCACAAATCTGAAGGCTGGCAGTGTCTTCTCTTCAAGACCATCATGCGAGCCAGGCAGGCCGCCTCTCTTAAGTGCTCGAAGGCACACTGTAGGGGTTGATTTTACTCTACAGGACTGGGACGAAAGGGTTGACTTCTTCTTGGCATGGAATTACAACAAGGGGAAAGGAACCGACACTGGCTGAACGTCTATCATGTACCAAAAACTCTGACAGGGGCTTGCAGAAACCACTTCATTCAGCCGCCACAGGGCCCCAGGGAAGTAGGTACAACTGTCTCTGTTTCCAAGGGAGGGACTGAGGTGTAGAGGTGAAATAGTTCGTAGGAGGCAGAGCTGCGATGCGGACCCAGGACTTAACCTGATGGTCACGCCCCAAGTTCCCTAAAGATTTGCCCCCTAAGGTGAGTGAATTCTGAGGTCCAAATTAGGGGAGGAAAGACAGGAAGGCCTAGAAGAAAGATGGGCCCTTCATCCCGTGTCTCTTCTTACTTTGCTTTTTTGCTTGCCCTTCCTGTTTGTCCCTTCCTTCTTTTCCTTCTGTCAATAAATCTTTATTGGGAGCCTGTCACGTGTCAGCACTGTGCTAGGAGCTGGGGGCACAGTGTCAACAGGACTGACACTCAGGAGGGGAGAGCAGGACAGAAAATAAAATGGAGCGAATAAGCATGGGAATCGTAGACTGTGTAAGGACTAAGAAAGAAACAGCAAGCAGAAGTGGCCTTGAGGAGTATCAGTAAGCGGGCGGGACTGGGAACCGCAGGGCTGGTGGCAGCGCCGAGATGAGAGAGGAAGGGCACCGGCGCTCAGGCCGGGCTCCAGCTCTGCCCCCTCACCAAAGCCCTGTCACAGCAGCAGCCGCTGGCCCCTGCCAGGCTGTGCTCAGAGCCGGCAGCACTGCAGGTGGCACAGGACCTGGCGAGCTCCGCAAGGACCCTGCCTCCACCCGAGGGGGCACGAGTCAAGCCTCCGATTTCTCCTTTGTCGAGTGACAATAACATCTACCTCCCGGTGCCACGGTACAGATTACACGAAACCGTGTTTGGGAGAGTTCAGGTGGCTGAGTGATATATCAATACTATATAAAAGGGAGTTGGAGTCATAGCAAGATAGAGTTCAGTTAGACATAAGGAAGAACTTTTGACTGAAAGGACGACTGGATGCTGTAGAGGGTTTCCAGTGAAGAATCTTACACACATGATGATGTAAAAGAGAAGTGATGGCTTTCTCTTCAGTGTAAGTGCCTGACACTTCATGGGGTTCATAGAATAAAATGAATACCTGAATTAGTGTAGAAATGGATGAATTTCTTAAATACAGAAGAGACCTGAGGGAAGAGTGACGTAAGGAACTCAGGAAGTCTCTTTTCTGTTACCAGGTCATCTAGAAGATCCTCCCTGAGGAAAGTCACCAATTGCGTTATTGAAAATCAGTGCCCTGCCAGGTCAGGGTGGGTCCTTGTGCCCACATCTGCTGGACCGAGCCTGGAAGCAGGGCGGCCCCAAGGGGCGGGAGGCAAGGAGAGAAGAAAGAAGAAGACTTTGACAGGAGCTGCTCAGAAAAGCGAGGGCAAGGGTGGCTCAGAAACACAGGTGTGGCGCAGAGCAAAGCACCTGTATCCCCTCCCCAGGGGCCACCGTTCCTGTGTGAGAGATGGGGACCGCGTTGCCGGGGCTGCCTAGAATCTTGTGAAAAGTGAAACGCGCTGTGCACCACGCAGGGATTGTTTCTATTAACTCCGGGGCGGGGAAAGCCCCCAGCACAGAGGCAGAGTCAGCATCCCTCTGCCAGGTCGTGCCTTCTCCTCCCCCTCAGGCACAGCAAGGCCCGGAAACAGCTGGGCATCTGGTCTCAGTCACCGGGGACACATGCATGGCGTCCACGCCATCTGTGCTGGGAAATGAGCCTGCCTGCGCTCGGGCTGCTAGTGCCCGGCCCCGCACCCACACGGGCAAGCAGACAGAGACAAGGCTGCCAGCTTCTGCCCACGCGCTTCCCTGCAGGGTGCTGGCTGCGTGGCCTGCAGCAGGGCTGCTCGCTGGCCCCGAGATGGACATGGGGACCCTGGCAGGGCTGGCGTCAGCGAGGACAGTGCTATGTAGAGAAGCAAGTTGGCGGCCGTGATGCATCCCTGGGGCCTCGGGAAGAGGGAATTTGCACCCAGCAGTCTCAGGCTCATCAGGCAGCCAGGCGGCCTGAGGAAAGGCGTCATCAGAGACAGCTAGCGCGACGGCTCCTGCACCCAGCTCAAACCGTGTCAGCAGAGCCACGTCTCACTGAGAGAGTGAGATGGCCGGGGCCCCATCTCCATGGTGCAAAAACACAAGACCCAGAGCGAGGGACTGGTGATAAGACTTCCTGAAGCACCAACTCATGCCCCGCCTGTGGGCAAGCGGCCACCAAAACCCTCCCAGAAAGACAGATGCAGACTCCTTGTCTGGGGAAGTTCACTTCTGTCTCCCTGTGAAATGTGTTCCTGCCTGGCAACATCCCTGCAGACCCAGGCTCCTTCCGGATCGCTAACTGATATCCTCTCGGCTGAGGGTTAAGCCCAATGTCACCTTGTCTTGAGCAGGAATGAGAAGACCAGCCCCTGGTGTGTTAGAAGCAGTCTCAGCTCCAGGCCTCCGCAGACCTTCTCCAGTGACAGCCCATTTCCAGCTCCATGTCCCGCGGCTGCGGTCGGCCTCGTGGGACTTGCCCTCCCTGTGCTCTGAGTGCCTGGATCAAGCCATTCGCAGGGCTCCGGGGCCAGCCTGGACTGGGCCCACCTCCCACTGTCTCCCGCCTCTGTCCTCACTGCCACAGAGACTGTTCAAACACCACACAGGCTGAGACGCCCGCTCAGGTGAGGTGAGTAAGGTCCACATGCAGTGCACGTTTCTCTGCACTTCCCGGCAGACCTCACCCTCTCTGTCTGCTAGCACAGGCAAGCACCGCCCAGGCTCGGGAGGGGAGCCTCCATGTTCTGAAGCTGCAGTCCCCACCCCTGTGCCACAGCACCAGTCCCTGGCCTGTTAGGAACTGGGCCGTGTGTCACTGCCCCCCACCCCCCTTGTCCTCCATGAAACTTAGGGAGGGCAGGGGCACTGCACAGCAGGAGGTGAGTGGCAGGGAGCAAACGGGAGCAAAGCTTCCTTTGCATTGATAGCCCCTCCACTCGCCGTTGCTCCCATCACCACCTGAGCTCCACCTCCCCAACCCCCATCCGTGGAAAAATTGTCTTCCATGAAACCCATCCCTGGTGCCAAAAAGGTTGGGGACTGCTGCTCTAAAAGGCTCCTGGGACCTGGTCCAGGCCCTCATTCTGAGTTAGGATCACTCCTAACTTCCCTTCTCCTCCCCATCTCACCCCTCGAAGCAGACTGGGTCTGGAGACCAGTCAGTTAGAATGTGCTCAGCCGGCCCCTGTTAAGCCACATGGCCACACTCGTGCCTGTCGTCCACACCCATCCTCCCAGTGGACTGAAACTTCTGCAGTGGAAGGCCTGTGTCTTCACACTGTTCGAAAGCCGGGGCAGTGGGATTCCCAGAGGTCTTTAAGTTGACCCTACACCCACACCTGTGACTTATCTCTGAACACCTCACT
This sequence comes from Cheirogaleus medius, assembly GCA_008086735.1. Classification (NCBI taxonomy): domain Eukaryota; kingdom Metazoa; phylum Chordata; class Mammalia; order Primates; family Cheirogaleidae; genus Cheirogaleus; species Cheirogaleus medius. The sequence goes on along the minus strand of VBSM01000335.1, from coordinate 810,190 downwards.
TCCCACACCTATGCATAACGTACCAGCAGGCCAGCCCCTAACAGCACCCAGTACCCCGGTCCTGAAATGGTTCAATGCACCTTCAAACACAAGACTGGGATTACTCTTATCGCTGAACATCGCATCATTGGACTTGGACTCCAAGGGGCCACATTTTATGGAGTCTTTTCCTGTGAGAAGCTAACAACAGTTACTCATAGTGACCTAGTTCTGTGGAGTTCCTCAAGGACAAATGGCAGATCTGGATAGAGCCAGAAAGCTCCTGAGAATTTAATCAAGGGCAACGAACCATGAGACTTCCCCCAGGGCCAGTCACCTGAGAGAGCTATGGTCATTCTAACTCTGCAAAGACAGTATTAACCTGTTGCTTCCAACTGTGTTGTGCTGCATATTCAAATCTGCTCCCTGGGGGAATGGTGGTATATTGACATACTCCAGTAAACACGATTCCTGAATCTGAGTCGAGAAACATAGGTGTGTGTGCAATTGGAGGAGATGGAGGAGTATGGACATGGAGAAATTCTAAATGAATGGAAAATTTGGCTTGTATTTCACAGAGTATTCAAAAAGAATCTTCTATCAGAAGCACAGGTGGTCACATGCATCCAACTAGAATGCGAAGTTTGCACAGTGTCTTAATGCAGAACACAGCATGGGGCACGACCTGGATGCAGAATGGGGCTCTGTTGCATCCTGGGGAACTGATTTTGGAAAATAACAGGCTCTTTTGAGTGAGGAAATTATTGATCCAAAACAACGCTGGAAGAATTCAGATTTGCTTTTTTCCTGGGGCCGTTGAGCAAGTCGTTGCCCTTCTCCAGGACTTAGCTTCTTTGTGCGGTGGGCGAGCTGGGCCTGTTCACAACTAGTGTGTCCGTGCTCTGTTTTTCAACAGGATGAAATCGGGTTGGGTTTTATATTTGACAGCTAGAAACCATAAAAAGAGTTTTGGGGAAGCAACTCCTTGGGCCAGAACATCTTTGGAGTTCAGTAGTTGTGAAGTGACCTTTCTCTGCGCCATTCTTGGTTTTTTCCTGCTATTTCTTTTAAAAGAATCCAGGAGCTTGTGTGTAAGGGCGTCACTGCTTGTCCTGTCCTGATGAGACAATGGCAGGCCTGGCCAATGTCCTTTGTGGCGAGCTCGGCCTGGGGCTCATGAGGGTCCCACCTGAGGCAGGGAGTGGGGTCCTCTGACCCCTGGGGTCTCAGGGTTAGTTTTGCTTATTGCTGTATGTCTCTGCACTCATTTTTCCTTCATTCTTTTTTGAAAAGATGTTTTTTAGTTCTTGTTCTGTTTTGTTTTTCCAGTTTCCACACTGCCTGCTTATTTCGGGAGATTTCTGAACCACATAATCAAGCCAGGCCCTGTTTGCTATTTTAGAGTGGCGCTGACACTGTCCATGGGTCATACACACTCCGGGGACAGAGCACACTGGGGAGGGCCAGGCCCTTTTCTGTCTCTTTTTTTCCCCCTTTTGTTTTAGAGATGGGGTCTTGCTCTGTGGCCCAGGCTGTAATGCAGTGGTGGGATCACAGCTCACTGTAGCCCTGAACTCCTGGGCTCAAGAGATCCTCCTGCCTCGGCCTCCAGGGTTGCTGTGATTACAGGTGCGAGCCACTGTGCCCAGCTTGGCCCTTTTCTCTTTACTTTTGGCTTTAGCCTATGTTATCACAGTCTTAAACTTTCTTTTCCCAATCTATAAAATGGGAATCATTTTATCATTGACAAAATCATTCACAAAGACTGATCCAGGCCTTGAAATGAAGGCAGATGGTCCCTTTCCACTTTCTCTCAACCCACCTGCCAGCCTGCCCATCACCTCCACCTCTAACAATGCTTGCTGCTGTGGGGAAGAGAGAAGGTGGTGAGTGTCCAAGCAGAAGCCTTAACACAAATTGCCATTCCCAATTATCCTCAGTTAGCTACTAGGCAAACCCTTTGATCTCTGGGCTAATAAGTTCATTCAGTGGTGACTTGAGCAAGTGGCACAATACGTATTCTGGCATATTCTTCCTCTGGGCCCTTCCTATAGTTTATGAAAACTAAACTGGAATCTCTCTGTGCCTCCATGAGGACCTCATGAGTTGCTTCAGCTCCAGGGAGAAAAATCCTAGGGTTGCCTTACAGCGACCAGACTGAAGTAGGTCAGGAATGAAACCCCAAAGTGCTGATTTTTCCAGACACTCTGGCTCTGTGACCTCACTTAGTATTCAAGGCCTGTCACCCCAGCTGCAAAGGGAGGGGAAGGGATGTGTGGTGGGCACTGCAGTCAGATAGACTGGGTCTGAGTCTCAGCTCTGCTACTTGCCACATGTGCAGCTCTGAGCAGAGCTTCTCAAAGTGCAGTGAAGTGTGTCCCGTCCTGAGACACTGGTCCCCTGGGCTCTGGAGTTGGGGTGCCCAGAGTGGCAGGCCTGAAACAGTATCCCCCAGCCACAGCAGCCTCTAACTCTCAGCAATTCTATTAGTTTTCCGATACTGTCACAATAAGGGGTGACACGTTTTCTGCCCTGCCTCCTACGGGGTGCCAGTGGGGTTTAGCAAAGACTCATACACAAAGCCAACCACAGACCCCAGGCAGGGCCTCATTAAGACCTAAGCACCCGTGGGAAAGAGCCCCGGCTGCAGCGTGGCACTGCGGCGCCTGTCCTTCTCCCCAGAGGAGCGTGCTTTCCAACGCGCAGAGACACACGGGACTAGGGGCCTCGCTTCTGAGGAAGAGGCATCTGAAAAGCTGGTTCCCTGCCTTACACAGGCCTGACTCCCATAACTTCTGGGCCCGAGAGGCCGGGGAGTGTTATATGTGAAGAAAACCCTCTTTGCCATTCAAAGCGTGCTCCTCGTTGGACTTTGGGGAAGCTTCCGCGTCTCAGGCTCCGGTGCCAGCGCACTGCTTCATCTTGCCTGAGATGCTCGCGTCTCATGCGGGTCCTCATTGTGCACTCTGCGGCTTCCCCTTTCTGGTCCTTCTCCACCCCTGCCCCGGCCACCAGCCGCGTGTTCTTTGTATACCCCATGCTTGCTCTCATACCTATGTATTTTCGTAAATGCCATCTCTTTGTTCTAGAATGTTCTTCCTCCAGCCCCCATCCTGCCTACCCAGGGTGTTTAGGATCATGCCTCCTCAAGGTCTTCTGCAGGCAAAGGACAATGTACTTCCCTGTGCATGCAGTGATTATACCGTGACTGCATTTTGTGAAGCAGTCCCTATTCATCATGGTCTCTCCCCACGAGCGTGTAATAGTCTGTTTCCATGCACACCCCCTGGACAGTAAGTGCCAGCTCTCCAGAGCAAAGCACATTGGTAATTACAAGCATTTCCCAGGCCACTTAGGGGTGTCCTGGGACCTAGCACAGTTCCCAGAACACAGTGGATGCTCGTTATAAGCCTGTTGAAAGGCAAACGAAGAAAAAGCCTGTGTGCGTAATAACAATATTAATGAGAAGGACAAGAATGAAGAGAAGAAAGACAATGGTCATCACTAGCATCTTAAACTACGGAGCCAAGGGGAGGGAAAGTGGGTGAAACTCAGGGTGGAACTTCCGAGCCATATGGTGTTCCGGCGAGAGCTGTCTGAGAAGGATTAGGAAGGCTTCAATCCATGGAACCCTCAGGCAAGGAAACAGCAAAGCATGTGAGTCGCAGATGAATTCTTAGATAACCACTGACCTGTGGTCAGGGTAGATTTGTAACCTAGCACAGAAAAATGCAGTGCAAGAAAAGGAAAAGGACATGCATGGGAAATTTTGAGTCTCAGCTCTCCAGAGCAAAGCATGCTTGGCAAATACAAGCATCTTATATATTTTTTAAAAGTAATCAGAGCAAACGAAAAGCCACTAGGATCCAATGAGCCACTAGGATCCAAGAACCACTCACAAGTAGCCCACACACTCCACATCTTTGCAAGTTCAGTCGTGCCTCTAGCACCTGCACTGATTTGGTGTACTTCCTTACCCAGAAGAAAACCCACCTTCATGACTTGAGTATCAACAACAAAGAAGCGCTTTTCTGACGGTCCGTGCTTTCCTATATACCCCTACACCATTGTGCTTTTAAAAGCTGAAGTCAACTTAGCAAGAACACATTCACATGAAGCAGTGCAGAGTGAGACAGCACAAGCCGAGCCAAGGCAGGAGGGAACCCGCGGGGACTGGGCAGCTCCTCCAGCAGAGGGATGTCTGGCAAGCTCTTGTCTAGCGCGGATCTTTACCACAATCACTAAGTTTTGCCCATTTTGTATGCTCAACTAAAAGTGGGGGAAAGAAACAACCATTTTTCCTAAAGCTTGCCAATTGCAAAAGACCAAGTTCTTTAGAGCAACTGTGCAGAGAATCTGTAATATAGAGATATTGGAGAAGGGGCTCCCTGCCTGTCCAGAGTGGAGCAAACAGTTGGTGCTCACTGGGAAAGAGCACTTGTCATTCCAGTGTTTACGGAGCCGCGCAAATGTTGAGAAATGCAAATGCACTCAGAATCGTGCAAAACTCCATAAAGTGCTACACTAGGAAATAAAGGCATTTTGGTGAAAGTAAGTGAAATGTCTTGCTAACACCTGCCATTTCCAGAAAAGCCTTTTCCATGATAGACCCTACTAGAATCTTTATCCTCTATGTTAAAGATGGAAGAGGTCTGAGAGATGTTCTGCTACTAGACAAAATCCTGCAGCAATTGAAAGGGTGCCAAGGGAGATAGAAGCCTTATGCTCATTTCTAACGCCAAGAGGAGAAGACTTTGGAACCAAGAACTAAGCAACCAAGGATTTTAACTACTCTTTAGCTCCAGGGCTGTGAGAATGCCCTAGGAAGTCAGGATGCAGCTCCCAGCCAGTAATCCCCGTGTAACCTGCAAGTCAAGAGCATCAGGTGAGAGAGTTACAACTGTGTTTTTATACCCCAGGAGTGGATGAACAAGTCTGTCTAGATTCAAGGTGGGAAAAAGAGTTCTAAATTTTCACAAGAATTAACTTCTTTTTTCTACAAAGAGACAATGAGGCATTTCTCCCCTTACCTCCTGGATTGCCAGAGTAAATGTGGAGACGAAAACTCATTTTCTTGGTCCCCAAGAAAGCAGCTGGATTCTTGATGCGATCGAGTCTTTGCACCTTTGATCCAAGAGTTTGGGTGTCCCAAGTGAGAGTACCTGAGACCCTGTTGGTTTTTATGAGTCTGTGGGTCAGCTCAGATTGGCTGCTGACTCATCTGTATGCAAGAGCTCTCAAAGAACATAGTTTACTTTATAACCGGATCCAACAAGAGTGGGCGTGGCAGTTAAACGGGCTCAGTACACCAAAGGTGTTGAGCTGCCAAAGCTAATTAAGAAAGATTTGTTTATGGAGCCATGGCTTGGAAGCAGAAGGCCAGTGTGCTCATGCTGACACTATCCAGAGTCAAATGCAGGAGGCTGCATACGGGCACATAGGCTGGATGCTCCAAGGTGGGGAATTGGAGGTACCTAAAGAGCCCCTCCAAAGTCTCTCCCAATGACTCACTTGGTGGCCCTAGAATGTCAGGCTGACCCTACCTTAGCCCTTCCTCAGTCACCCTGATCCCGGAACAATGCAGAACTTTATAGCACAGACTATGCTGTGGGCAGATGGGGTTGACACTTTGTTCCACCAACTGCATTACTGGGGCTAGTTACCAGCTTCTAGTTCTCACTCCTGGAGGTCTGTGGTGGGAAATGAGTGAGATAACACATGACACACTTGTCATTAAGTAGACACTGCTGAAAATCCACATGCTCTAAGCCTGAGCTTTCTCTCCTCCTCCCCAACCTACCCCCAGGTCATACTACGGGGAGGAGATCTTAGTTCAGGCCCCTCTTGAGTTGCAGTCTTCCCACTGCTCTGCACACCTCCCAGCCGGATGTGATCCAAGGCTTTGTTTGCATGGAGCACCCTTCACTGTCTGTCCCCTTCTCCATTCAACACCACACAAGATGGCCTGAGGCATCAGCCTCCACTCAAGAGTCAAAGCAATGAAAAGGACAAGAGAAACATCAGAGCGGCACCATAGCTTGGAGATGGGACGATAGGGGGTCTCACACACTTGCATGGTGTGGGAGAGCTGAGGCATCACGATGCTCACAGAGGGGATGAAATAAATGGAAACCAATGCAAAATTTGATGGGAAAAGGAAATTTTGTTTTCAAACACTTATAACCAGTTGTTATAGAGGAGAACGAATGTAGTAGGTTGCTATGACCTGAATGTGTCCCCAAAATTTCTATGTTGAAACTTAATTGCCATGTGATAGTTTTAAGAGGTGGGGAGTTTTAGGAGGTGATTAGGGGATTAGGGCCCTTGTACAAGGGCTCGAGGAAGTGGGTTCATTCTCTTCTGCTGCGAGGACACAGACCTTCCGCCTTCCACCATAGGAAGCCACAGAGTTTAAGGTGCCATGCTGGAAGCATAGACCAGGCCCTCACCAGACACCAAACATACCAGTGCCTTGATCTTGGCCTTCCCAGCCTCCAGAACAGTGAAAAATAAATTTCTGTTGTTTATAAATTACCCAGTTTCAGGTATTTTGCTACAGCAGCACAAACAGACTAAGGCATAGGTAAGTAAACTGCCCATGGCAGCACTCCCATGTGAAAGCTGGCTGGGGGCGGCCTACACCAGGAAGCAGCACACAGTGAGGGGACGACAGCGGGAGGAGAGGTCCCTGGCTTGTGCTAGACCTGACCTTTCCCCTCTGCACGGGCCTCCCTGTGGGCACGCGAGTCCTCACCACCGTTCACCTGACCCTGAGTCCCCAAACCCAGGCTCACCCCACCCTACCTTTAAGCAAGTCTGGGTGTGGGGACCTGGAGAACATGCCCTGCGACCTCCGGACACAGAGAGAGCAGTGTCCAGGGCCCTAGGGGCTACAGTCTCAAGTGACAGCACAAGAGGACACGGTGGAGACCACTCCCCGGGGTAGATGGGCTTCTCCGAGGGTTACTCTGGCTGGAGAACTCCTCCACAGCCAGCGGTGTAGGACGCCTCCTCCCAACCTGCCTGCCCTCTCGCCTCCAGCCAGGGTCAGCCTGGAATCACTGTCTGGCGGCTCCCCCTGGCTCCCTCCTGATTTTCTGTCACCTGGGCACTCCCCTCTAATAAAATTTTACACTTTTAATCCCATCCTGGTGTCTGCTTCTCAGACCGCCTGGACTGGCACTTGAGCTCCTCAGACAGGCTGGGAGCTGTCAGAGCTTGGCCGGAGAGACTCCGGCGCCTCACAGAACAGCGGGGAAAGGGCCTTTCAGTGATGTCCACAGCAGAGGCCCCGGGGGTGGCCGTCTGAGTCCCCCAGCAGTGTGGCCGTGGGCACGCCTCTTCTTCCTCCCGGGACCCAGCAGACGCTGCAGAAATAGAAACGTGTGCCTGTTGCAGGAAGGCGTCAATTCTGAGATGGTACAGAAGAAACCCCAAATGAGGAAAATAAGTGTTTCCTTAACTGCCTCATTCATGTGCGAGGCGGTGCCTCTTGCACAATAGAGCCAGCCTGTCGCATGGCCCTGCGAGCGGATGGTTGCCTCACCCCTGTCCCCACTCCTTTCCCCACCCCTGTCCTGCTCCTGTCCTGGCTCCTCCAGCCCTGCTGGGAGTGGGAAGAGGCCTGTTGCTAAGCAACTGGGAAGGCGGGGCAGGCACATCTCCTGCCACAGCCCAGGGCACATGTGGCTCGCAGTGTGCAGCAAGGGGTCCGCCCTGGTGGAATCCTATATCTGTCCGAAAACAGCCGGCTGGCTTCTCGCCTTCTTGGTCCTTCCTCCTACCCTGGGTCTTCACCAAGGAATTCCAAGAAACTCTGCGACTGAGGGCCCCTGTCTGCTGCCTCCGCACCTCTGCATCCACGGCTGAGTCCTCCCCGGAGCAGAGATGTGTGGCCGAATAAGGAGAGAGGCTCTCTCCTGCCCCTGTCCCTGTCCCAGTCCCTGTGTGCTGTCCCCCGCGCTACTGACTCCAAGGGAGTTCACACTTGGCCTGGAGCCTCCCGCCTCTGTACCTGCCTGAGGACCACAGTCAACCCAGTGCTTTCCTTCTCTTTTTCTCAAGGATATTTGGAACTTTGCATGGATTTTATCCTGTTCATGACTAACACTCCAACAGGGGACATTTGGATAACAAAAAGCCTTTGGAGGTGCCTGTGTGATTCAGGGGAAGACGAGACATTCCCGTTCACAACACAAAGAGCAGAACCCTGGGGCAGGGGCAGGGGCCGGCACAGAAAGCGGGCAGGACCTTGCAGAGCAGAGCCAGGCTCTGTGTCGCAGGAGTGGGTGGCACTGATGACAACCCAGGTGACAGCAGTGAATCCGTAAAGCTGCCAAGGCAAGTTCTTTCCAGTCTGAGAGCGAAAGGAAGGAAACTCACAAGGCAAGAGCTCCCGGCCTGCGCTGTGAGCTTTGTACCATTCGTTGAGGTTCATCCTAACAACCTTTGGGATAAGCTTGATTTTAACCAATGGACAGAGATTAAAAAAAAACCGAACACTTGTCTCTGGGTACACATTCAGTATGTAACCAAGCAGGAGTTCAGATTCAGGCCTACCTATGATGGAGGCACTTCCCAACCATTGCCTTATGGAGACAACTGTCTACAGGTGGACGAAATTTCCCTGAAAGGTGTGAATGGAAGTTTGGGCCTCTGTCCCACTTCTACTCTGCTTGGTTAGCAAGCAGTGTTAACTGCACACTGTGTGACATCGTATATATTCTATGCAAAGCCCTGAACTCATTTTTTTGGGAATCAGGAATTAAAAGGAATTTTAAGATGAAAACATGGTGGATTAAACAAATGTTTATTTTTACATCTCAACAAAAATGGGAGTAAAGGAACCAAAAAGGTAAAAATCCACAAAGACAAAGAGATGGGAAGAAAGACAACAGCCATCAAGAGATTTTTATAAAATTTAGGAAGCTAGAAAGCATGTGAACAGCCCAGAGTAGCAAGAGCTGCACCCAGGGCACATGGAGGAAGAGGACAGCAAGAAGCAAGCCACTCGCTCTCAACCGCCGAGGTACCAGGCACGTCGAAAAGGCGCCCCATTCAGGGCCCATGTGTGCGGCTGGAAATAGGAAAATTTGTTGAAAGCCTCTGTAGGAAACAGATTCCCAGCCTAGGGTTTGAGGTTTACTCTGGAGAAAACCAGAAAGGGTGTGAATTTGGGTTCTTCATAGCTTAGGGTTGGGTGCGAGATGCTGTCTTGGAGACAGAAGGGGTTGTGTGAGTGGCCCATGACCTTCTTCCTCTGCTCAGTGCCCAGGTGCCTAAACATGGCCATGCAGTGGAAGGCTCTCTAGGAAAACTCAATGGGCTAAGAGGGAAGATCTCCTGGTACTGACGCCTGAGAGTCCCTCCACCTGGCAGGATCAAACGCAGCCCTCTTCCTCACACCTTCTTAGTGCAATTCTCTTACATGACAGGCAGCCAAGGGTCATCAGATATTTGAGGAAAGGCTCTAACATGCAACAAAGATCAAAACAAATACACGAAGGGAACCTGGAGTAAACAGAGACAAAGTAGGGAGCAAAATAGATTTCTAAAATCCACACTTATCTCCAGAGAGAAGAGACAATGTTATAGATATGAAACAAGAACAGGAAGCTAGAAAAAAAGAGTCCAAGAAAAAGAAAGAGTACTTGGAAATTTAAATTCTTGGAGCAGGTAAAATAATTGGAAAACAAAGCTGAGTAAACCTCCCAGGATTCTTAAGGAGCAATGATAGGAGGGAAAAGATAAGAAAAGCGTAGAATCAGTGTAGGAGATTTAGCCTTCACATGACCATAGGATGTGGCAGCTGTGAGAATGGACCCGGCCAGCCTTCAGCGGCACCTGCTGAAACCCCCACAGCTTCTGTTCCAAGTCCTGTGGGCTGCTCCGAGCCACCAACAGAGTGAGGCAGCAGCACCAAGACAAGCCAGCTCCTGGAAGAGGTAGAACTCTCTAATGGGGGACTTTTGTTCCAGGATAGGGGTCACCTAGGAGGCATCCCTCCAACCTTCCCTCCCTCTCTTCTTCACCAGGATCAGACTTACTGCCTCAGCCCCCCAGGGCCCCCTCCTCACATTCTCTCACAGCCATCTCCCTGCAAAAAGTTCTTTCATGTTTCATCCTGTCCTGGCATCTGATTCTTGGAGGACCCAGACTAGTAGGTGCAAGTTCCAGAAAGAAAGAACTGAAAAAATATAGGAGAGAAATTATGAAAGAATTATATATATATATATATAATTTCTCACAATTGAAGACCATTAATTTCCAAATTAGATGGGCCTACTAAGACCCTAAAATAAAAACAAATTCAAATACTGGCATCAAGGAAATTTTATGATATTTTAAAACATTGGCAATAAAGCAAGAGAAATATATTGCACAAAAATGATTATGAACAATTGTGAACCACAAAAGGGCACCTAAACCCCAAAAGCAACACAGGATGCTACAAAAAACAGTGGAGCAATTCCAAATTGAAATTGATTTGATACTTAGTCTAACCCTCAATGGAATGTGCAGATGAAATAAAAACAATTTCAGATATGCGAGAGTCAAATGTTGCTTTTCCAGACCGTACCCTAGGAAATTACTAGAAGATGCACTCACCAAAAGAAAAAAAAAAAAAAAACTCAGAAAGTAGGTTATAAGAAATCCCAGACACGGGGGCTCCTGCACAGGCAAGTGAAGAGTTGCCTGGGTGTGGAGGGCCACCTTGGGGGCCACCTCCCAGCTGGCCCAAGAACAGCAAAGAGGGGTGGCTGCCTCTCAGGGAAATCGGGAAGGCCAAGTTGCCGATGTGTATCGAGAGGAGGTTTATGGTTCTGAAGGAGATTTCCAGGTTGAATCAGTGACATTTATAAAGAAGATAAAATGTATTTATCATACGCTAAGTTGGCTCAGCTGTGAACAATATTTAAAGAGTCATAAAAATGTAAACACTGAGTCTTGACCTAACAAAGTTTTCAATCTAGCTCTATGGGGAGGATAAAGAGAAGGGAAGTATAGAGAGGATAGTGAGAACAAGAGCTTTTTTAAACTTTATATGTACGTTATCTTAATAAGAATAAATTTATTTTTATCTCTGAAGAACTTACAATGCAATATGAAGTCAGGCAAGATGGCGCAAATGCACCCATGGTGGGTCTCTGTGCTATTCAGAAGGCGCCTCTGAACTGCCCTGGGCCGTGATTCACGCACCTCGACCTGTGCACGGCCGCCAGCTTCCCAGGTGAGAATGGTGCGGTGACTAACAGGGACTGGCTCGGTGTTTTCGCCAGCATTCACTCGTAGGCGGGAGAAAAGGTGGACGATCCCCCATTTAGGGCTGTCCTCGTCACCTGCACTTGGGCGTCTCGCCCGTTCTCTCCCGCAGGCCCTCTCAATGCTGGCTGGGGCAGGGACCTTGTTCAGAAACACAGCTCCAAAGCTAATGCCTCCGTTTTTGGACCATATGGTTGTGATTGTTTTCTGGTGGATAATATTTTCCTCTCCTTGACTCTAACGCAGAGGGAAGGGATCTTGTTTGGCAATGTGGAAAACATTCCTGGCAGCTCTGGAGAGTCAGACAAGAGGAGGCACGCAGCGTCCGCCACTGAGAGTTACTGATAATATGACTCTATCACCACAGTTTCATGCGTTTTGCAAAACAAGCTCGTTGACATGCTGTCAAACAGACTGACTGGAAATCTTCGCTTCACCTAGGCACAAACAGACAAGCTGCCTCCCATCTGCACGTGAGGAGTCCCAGGCCGCACCCTCTACAGAATGCGGGCCCTGTGGGTGCCTTTCTGCCGCAAGCAGAAGCATCACACAACCCTCCCCTCTCCCGCAGTCAACGGGATGGGGACTCTGCCGGAATGGGCTCTCTCGTCTTTGAGGCTTGAATTTCTTGAGAGCCAGTGTCTGGTGAAAGAGTGACAGTAAAGTCTGAATGTTTTTGCTACAGAGAAGAACCAGATGCTCCACTGAGGCGATGAGAAAGAAAGAGCGCTGTTCCACATGTTCCACAACTCAAGGGTTTGAGAAAGCCGCATGCAGGAAAGGAAAACACTACCCCTAGAACACTGCCTGTCCCTGAAGATGAAAGCATATCCCTCGCTAAGAATTCCAGGTCAAGGGACTTTTTAAAAAAGGGAACGGAGTTGAATGAAGGTAGGATTTGGACGATTCCATTTAATTCATCTAAAGTTTTTTGAGGATCTTACTAAATAAAAGGCATCACGCTAGGCACTTTGGCAGTTGCAAAGATGAAAAGAACATGGCCCTTGCCCTTCAAGAGTTGGACATTGTATAGGGGAGAAGACAGTCACAAACACAACAAGGTGTAAATACACTGGACAGGTCATGAGTATGTAGAAGTGGTTACTTCTGGCTGGAGAAATTGGGGAAGCTTCCTGGAGTTGCTGTCCGCACTGGGCACTTTGGGAAGATTAAAATCACAACAGGTGGTCATGGGAGGTGGGGAGTGGAGGAAGGATAGCTGGAGGCCAGGACACAAAGGTGGACTACCCAAGTGAGCAACGCGGGCTGGAGAGAAGACTCCAGGGTCGGCCTTCACCTGCCAACACCCCTCAGCACAGCACTCCTGCCTCCCGCGGGGCCACACTTCGGGTGCAAACATGAGGGCTCGCGCCATCAGACGATGCCGACTGTTCTTCCTTTATTTTCTATCTGGGGAAGTTTTAAAGATTTTACCCAGAATTTCATATTTACATATGTTATTTATATTTTGACATCTCTGGTTGGTTTTTGACAGAAATTGTTTCTTCTCTAGGACATTGTGGGGCACATCGCACAGCCCAAATCTCACACGGAGGGACACGCACCTGTTAGGTATAGAACCCTGCCACGCCACCTGTCAGAATGGCGGCTAAACAGAAAGGAGCAGTCGCCAGGAGGCTGCAGCCTTGGCCTCATTCCACTCTCCGCCAGGGATTCCAGAAAAAGATGCCATCTTTCAGTCGTGCCCCGAGGCCTTCTTGCCTCTCAGAAATGCTCCGGAGACTGAACAGATTCTAGTCAGTTCCCCTGAAGCAAGTGCTACATCAATTCTAAGCAGAAACGGTATTTTTTCCATCTCCCGACCCTTTGAAATGAATAGAACATCGCTTAGGCAACGCGCAGCGCCGTGCCTGGCTGTGACAGGCCTCTCCTGGGAGTGGAACCGTCCCGGCTGTGCACCCCTAGCCCGCAGCTTCTCAGACGCATGCCGTCAGAAGAGAAGCATCACTCACGAGCTCACAGGAGACTGTCTCCTGGGCTCTGCATCTTGTCCCCTCCTGCCACCTCTGTGGCAGCTCTCTCGTCACAAGCACAGGGAGGAGACTTGGCGGTGAGAGACGTAGGTGAAGATGAAAATCCATCTTCCACTGCAGCTCACAGGTTCTTCCATGTTCTCTCTTATCTGGGTCTCTTGTCTGTAAAGGAGACAAAGAGGGATTTTTTTAAATCCTCGTTTTAGAGACAAGGAAACAGAAGCTTAGCAAGATCCGCTCCTGAAGGGCCTTGAACGCCCTTCCAAAGGGATCCTGGTATCGGCAGTTAGACCCACGGCTGCGGCCAAGCCCAGGCACTAACTCTGTGAACTTGGCCGTTCCAGTATTTTCCACAGCTAGATGCCAAACCAACAATCTGAAAAGCTTTGCACCCACATCCCTCCGGGCTGCTGCTTCTCAGAATACAAAGAGAGGCTCATACATTCCCTGAATCAAAGGGAATTTAGAAGTCCCCTCCGGCCTGCGCACAATTCCTGTGCTTTCTCCCCAACAGCATTCATCCAGACACTTGGGCTTCCAGTGACCTTCGTAAACACGAGGACCCTGGAGCCCAGCACTCCAGAGGTGCGCTCCCAGCAGCCCAGGTGGAATAGGACCATCGCCTCTTTCATTCTGGATACGGCGCTCCTGATAATGTCCCTTAGAACTCACTGGATGATTTATATTGAGCTAGAGGTGATTTTTGTTTTGTTTACAAATGCTGAAGAACCCATATATGCCCCAGCCTGCACTTGCATGGCTTGTTGGCATTGACGTGCACAAGACCACACAGATGAAAAGTGGGGCTCCCAGTCAGCGGTCACATCTTTCTCTTTCCTAACTCTTACAGAACTTTGTTGGCACATCTCTCATCACTTTTATCCATGAGTGTGGCTTTCTCCCGCATTGGCTCCAAGTACCCTGGAGAAGGGCTCCTCCTCCAAGTCACTGCTGTATCTTCCAAAGTCCTTCGAGCTCCAAAGCTACAAACAAGGGTGATGCCTTGTCCAAAGAATGAGTGAAGGAATGACTAAAATTATGTTTCTTCTTTTTTTTGCCTTGTACCACCTGCTAATGCAGGTGCCTGTTCCCCTGCAAAGTGCCACAACCCTCACAAAAATGTTTTTCTGAGAATTGCCAGCCCATGTCTCACATGTGCTCGAGACCAAGGCGCAAGTCGCTCAGGCTGCCATATGCACACGGAGTACACCGTGCCTCCCATGGGGACCACCAGGACACGTGGGGGCCCTGTACTGTGCCATCTACCGTGTTTCCCCCAAAATAAGACCTACCCATAAAATAAGCCCTAGCAGGATTTCTAAGCATTTTGCGCAATATAAGCCCTACCCTGAAAATAAGACCTAGTGATGGGCGAGGCTACGCAGCATATGAAGACGAGCAGCCCTTCTCATCTGCCCCATGAGAGCTCTATTGCTCGACATGAGAGATTGGGGCCAATGGTTCTAAAGGAAATAGAGTCGCAAGACATTCAGGATGGAATTCGGGGTTTAGAGAGTTATGATGATGTTCCAGAAGCAGACGACTTAACTATATTTGAATAAATGTAGATTGTTGTACCGTACTTGAAAAAAATAACACATCCCCTGAAAATAAGCCCTAGGGTGTCTTCTTGAGGAATAATAAATATAAGACCCTGTCTTATTTTTGGGGAAACACAGTATGTATTTTTCATTTGGGGCTTTCTATTTGCCGGAGAGTCACCAAGACCCACATGCATGGGGGCGAGGCTACGGGCACAGCCGAGTGGCCTCGCCACGCCGTGTTCATAACCAAGCCTTCTCTCTGAAACCCGAGGCTGCTCACTGGTTGTGACAGTCAGGCTGACGGTCCTGCCTTAGGGCTGTGCTCCCACTGGCAGCCCACTGACGCCGGGAGGACCAGCCACGGACCGCCCCACCGCTTCCTCAGCTGTGCCCAGGCTCGCCATAATCCCGCAGAGCAGAGAAGGAACAGATGGCAGAGGGCCCTGCTCCTCACACTCCTCTGTTTGGGAGGAGGTCTGGGGGAGTAGGGAACAAGTTCAGAGTGCCACACTGGGGACCACTGGCCAGCCAGCGGGAGAGGTCCAAGAGAGGCCCCCCGCCCTCCACTGCAGTGAACACTGGCCTGTGGGTCTCTGTGGCTTTTCACTGCAGCGTCTTAGACACTTTGTTCCAGGTTCTCGGCTGCCTCACACGTGTCCCCATAAAATCAGAAGTCAAGACAGCTAAGTTCACACGTTCACAGCGGGTCACCCATGTGCTCTTGAATGCTCGAGGGAAGTGGGGAAGCTGGGCAGGTGCAAATCCCCCCTGCACTGATATCACATAGTTATGAACACAAGGGCAGCTTCTCGAGCACGCAAACCCTGGCTCTGGAAATTGCCACCTTCTGCAATGACAAAGCACAAACACTCCTGCCAGTCCGGTGACTTTGAAATTGACCTTTTCAGCCACATTATCTGATATGAATAGTCTTTTCCTCCCTGGGTGGCCTTCCCCACACCTCTCCATGTCGCTCAGAGACCCACCCACAGATATGCCATCGGCAGTCTTTCTGGTATCCACACTGCCTACAGGACACACTGTAAACCCAGGCCCTTTGTAGAATATTTAAGAACTTCCAAAGAGGGGGTCTCACTGGCCTTTCAGCCAGGGTCCCTGCTGTTTCTCTAGACCTGCTGTGTCATGAGAATTTCATCCAGGGGAAGAAAACATGCTTTAGAATAAGGGCCATGTATTTCAGGGTGACAGCCTCAGGGAGCTTGGATAGTAGGAAAAACACTGAACTGGGAGTGGGGAAATCTGGCTTTGAGGTCTGCCTTTGCCACTCTGTAGCAGTACAACCTTGGGGTGGTTACATAACCCCTCTGGGTATCAGCTTTGAATTTGCAAAAGGGACAAATTGTACTTGCCTTACACAACACTGTGTGAACGTGCCTTGCAACTGTTCCATACCATATAAACATCACTTGCTATGATTAATGTTATGTGTAATACTAAAATCAAATATAACAAGGACTAGGAAGTTAGTTGGTTAGTTCTGACCAGGTTAGTTCTGAGTCTTCTACCAATGCAGAGCTGAAGCCATGCCAGGCCTTTGGCAGCTGAAATGTGGGGTAGAGACAGCTGTCTCCAGTGGCCCCAGGGACTGCAGGGCTCTGAAAATGGAAGTGTGGGGGGGGTGGGGATGCCCTTTGGAAATCGGAAAGCACAAATGAGGCCGCCTGAGGCCCAGGTACTAGACGCAGAGCTGCGCTTGCCCTCAAGCGAGAATCCCAGTGGGGGCTCTGCTCTTTCCAGAGCTCTCGGTTGCTTCATCCTCCAGCCTTTCGCACCGCGCCTCGGGGAGTGTCACTCTTCGTGACCAATGGCCAAGGGACAGCAGCCAGAGAAGGGTGAGGGCTGCCCTGGCCTCATGGCTCTTGGTCGGGTCAATAATTGTGTCCTGTTACCCCTGTTGCCCTGTTGCCTTGGAGCAGAAGTGACCTGGGGCATGTCCCATTCCCTTTTCCCACCCCCACCTGTGCAACCCTGGCCGCACCTTGCCCTGCCCGGCTCAGTACGCAGAAGCCACGAGCTCCCATCCCCATGTCCCCTCAGAGCTCGCCCTGTAAATCCTCCATCCTGGCCACTCATTCACCAACAGCTCTGGGACTTGGTCTCTTCCTTTAGAAACGGCACCGGGGCTAATGACTGCCAGGCTGTCTGGGGAGGTGATTCTCTGGGAATAAGTGAATGTTGCGTGTTTTCTGATGTGACTGAAAAGGGAGCAGGGTGGTCTTTTTCTGAGGCCCTCTAGAGCTCACCAGACCCTCGCGTGATTCTCCAAGCCCCTGGCGGGTATGTCCACCATCAGGCAGACGTGGGGTCCCGCTCAGAACCTCCCACCTGCTAAGGGACAGTGTCCCCTCACCCAGTAAATCTTCCTTTGCCAGAGGATTGTGGGGTCTGTTGAGCAGTTTGGGAGGGAGCCTGACCCTCTGTGTCTTCTGATATATGGGAAGGAAAATGAGCCTCCAGATACGCTGTGACTGGGGCACTTTCCAGGAAGGAGCAAGCCTCATGTGACAGACTTCAACATTTCAGTCCCATGAACTTCTTGTTCAACAGCCATGACCGGCAGCCATGCAGCTGTCACACGTCACACCCTCGTCAGACTTCAGGCTCACCCAGCAACGCTCCAATCACG
This sequence comes from Cheirogaleus medius, assembly GCA_008086735.1. Classification (NCBI taxonomy): domain Eukaryota; kingdom Metazoa; phylum Chordata; class Mammalia; order Primates; family Cheirogaleidae; genus Cheirogaleus; species Cheirogaleus medius. Next base: position 792,764 of record VBSM01000335.1, on the reverse strand, counting down.
GCTCGACTTCCCGGCCAGCTCTCTCCCTGTAGGAGGGACGAGCGGGTCGAGCCGTCACAGGTGTGCCAGTTCCCAGCACAGCCCTAGAGCTCGCTGTAAATTAATTGATGAATTAGCATTGCCATCTCCATCCGTGGAGATGGGAGTTCTTGGGAGATGGCTATGCTGGAAATCAGTGTCTGAACTTGCAAGGGTTGTGACAAATGCTCTACACCATGTTACCTTCTGGGATCCCTCAAAAGACGGACGACTGACCTCCATGGAAACACCAGACCATCACCATCAGCCGTGTCTGCTCCCTATACAAGCGTATACAACTATCTATTTACCTGCCAGCACCCAGGGTAAGCATCCTCGTGGGGCAGGGGACACGGCCTTATGCGTCACTGTGCCTCCAGAATCCAACACAGAGCCTACTGCAGAGTAAGTGATCAACAGACATTTGTAGAACAGATGATTTAGAAATGAATGAATGACTTCAGCGTACAGATGGTAAGTTAAAGAAATGCTTCTACTTTTTCTCTCATCCAAAATCCCAGTAAAACAACAATTTAAAAAAAGCATAAACCCTCGAAGGTGAGAAGAACTGGAAAGAAACAGTAACAGCGAAGTTCTCGAGATCCGGAAAGCAGACGCGTTCTACACTGGTGCAGGAGACCAGGAGCCAACACTGTTGGCTCTTCAGAACCCCAAACGCCTGGATGTCTGTGGCACTGCCAACCTCTGGAAGTGGGCGGGGGTGAACGAAGCAACCAGAAAGGGAGCATGGGTTGCAAGCCGTTCAGAAAGTGCTGCACTTAGGCCTCCAGAACCCCTCCCTGACGCAGCCCAGGCAAGGAACTTCTCCTGGCCTTTGCTGGCAGAAGACTGGAGATTTGTTCTCTGGAGAGGGGAAAACAAAGGGCTCTCTCGACTGAGGGACACACAGCACCAGTAAGGATGGGCTTATCACACCCTGAGAAAAGGAGAGCTACGTGAACATAGCTGCATGTTAAGTCCCCGACTCTCTCCTCCAACTCGATTCCAGAAGACTTGACCCTCCAGGCAGAAGACTGAAGAATTGTTCCTGAGGAATCTGACTATCCCAAAAGGAAAATCCGATATCAAGTATTCCTGTTGTGAAATGGCCCAGCCAGAGCATCCTCCTGGGAAGGGCCAGAGCCTCCTCTTACCAGGTAACCAGGTGTCTGAGGAGCAAAACTCACAGATGAAAAAGCATCTTGGCAGAAACAGAGACTATGCAGGAAGAAAACTGCAAACAGAAAGAAAGTTACAAAGAAAAATCTTTCAGAGAATATATAAAAAGTGGTCTCTTGGAAACTAAAATTTGAAAGCAAAAACAAAAATCTCAATTGAAGAGTTGAAAGAAAAAAGTTGAGGAAATCTGCCAGGACATAGAGCAAAAACACAAAGAGATAAAGGTAGGAGAAAAAAGGTAAGAGGTTTCCAGTCTGACATTTTAGTGACACGATTGCAGGATGAGAGAATGGAGAAAACAGGAAGGAGGAAGTCATCAAAGAAACATTGCAAGGAACTTGCCCAGAAAGGAAGGCAGTGATTAAAAGGGCCACCTAACACCCAGCACAAGGGATGAAAATAGTTCTGCTCGTGTCACATCATTGTGAAATTTCACACCACTACTGACTGAGGGAAGATCCACTAGTCTTCAGAAAGGAAAAAGAGGACCTGTAAACGGATCAGGAATGAAACTGGCTTTAGACTTCTCAAAAATATCATAGAGAAAGTTGAAAGAAAATAAGAAATCCCTCTAACATGCTAAAGGAAAATGATTTCCAGATTAGAATTCTATACCTGGCCAACTTGTCAATCAAATAGAATAGAGATATTTCCAGATATGCAGACTCTCAAAATTTTACCTTTCATGCTCTCTTTCTCACGAAGCAAATGTAAGGTGTGTTCTTCCCAAGAAAGAAAAATCTGTGGGATTGGGGAACAGGGGATGCGATATGGGAGAGAGGCTAAGGGAAAGGAGACCCCAGGAGCCAGCTGTGCACCAGGCAGGAGGCAACCGGTCCAGATCAAAGGGACAGAAGGTGCCAGTGAGATTTCTCCAGGAGATGGATTTGACAGGGCATCCGATGCATCTGCACATCTTGAGAGGAGACTGGACGTGTAGGTGGAAATTTTTCATCAAAATTGGTGATGAGAGCAAAGAAAACTAAGCGAATGATATTAAGACAGTTACTCCAGAGAAGACAAAAAGTTGTGCAAGAAAGACAAAGCAATCTGGTTTGCTGCATGGATCTCTGTGGATAGAATGTCATAGACATAATAGTATTCAAACTGAGCATTTATGCAACCAAAATTGTGACTTAACTCCCTTGCCAAAAGAGAAGTGAGAAGGATGTGAGAGTGTGGTAGGAACAGAGGGGGAAAGAGAGCTAAGTTTCCATCTTCAGTGGTGGAAAGTTCTCTAAAAGAGAAGCATCCAGAAGTATTTCTACAAGTGCGTCATTTAGAGACATGCAGCAAAATCAAAGGGAAAAAATAGCCAAAATAAATGAAAATGGCCTTGAGATTGGGATATAGGTGAAGTGGAGGCCCAACTGTTTTTGTTTCAAACTATTTTGAACAATGTGATGCTTTAAATGCATGCCTGTATTACTTTAATAGAACAGAAACTAAAGATCAGAATGAATGAACAATACATGGATTGGACCTGGTGTGAAATCTCTTTTAACCACTAGGTGGTGCTATTGACCCCTTGTAGAGACGACGCCAGGGCGGGGCCGGGCCTTACCGGTGTAAGGGCGTAGCTCTAGGGAGTTTTCCGCAAAACAGAATGGAAATTTTTATCAATAAAGTTAGGAAGGACTTAAAGTTGTTTATTTTCTTTCCTCGTTAAATATTCTCCTTCGCGGAGTGGGACGAAAAACCGTGGTCCCTCTAGGCGCAGCAGCCGGAAGCTCAGCCTTGGCCGCGCAGCCCAGCCCTAAGGAACGCAGATCTGGTCCAGTCACCAGCGCGGCCAGGTGTGGCAGGTGTCTCTCTCCGGCACCTGGGCCTGGACTCATGAATGAGAGGAAATTCAGGAATGGGAAGCTCGTTTTAGGGAAGCCAAAGCTACCATGGGTGCTATGTACTGTCTGAATTCAGTGAAATTCAATGAAAAGTGAATCTGGGATCGTCAGGTGACAGGTGAGCAGCGTATCTACTGGGAGAAGCCGAGGCCTCCACACAGATATCAGGCTGCTTTCCAGGGAGCATGTTTGTTTTTCTTTTTGAGGTGAATGTGATAACTATTTAACAAGTCCTGCAGAGTGACCAGTGACATGTCGATAGCTTGATCAGTGGTTGGCTTTCCCCCCTTGGTCCTATTTTCCGTGCCTTTTCTGGGTCTGTGGTTACATCTTCCTGGCCCCTGCTGTGCTGCACACAGGCTTGTGGAGACAGGCACTACTAAACAGAGGTTCTGTTGATGGATGCGTCTAGGCCACCGGTGCTCATCCTCGCCTGAGGGACCCCACACTGGCCAGCCCCACCCGGATCCTCTCTCGCTCCCTTGTCCTGGTGTGAGCACAGCCTCGTCCCCTGCCCTCTCCACCTCCTCCAGACAGCTAAGCTGTTTCTCAGGATTTAGTCTTCTCTCTGTAGATGATGTTCCCAAAACCCCACCCCATCCCTGACCCCTCCTCATCTCCAGACACCCGTTCCCGCCTCTTCCCAGAAAGTTCCACGGGTGGCTCACCAAGCTGCAGGGAGCATGCGGCTGTCTGGGGTCAAACTCTGCAGCTCTCCCTCGCCGGCCACCTGCTGCTCCCAACTTCCCTGTCCTGTTGCCAGGCTGGCACACGCTCGGTGAACAGTCTCTGAGTGAAAAGCGTGACGCCAGACACTGGGAATTCAGTGGGTTTAAAAAATAAGGTCTGCACCTTCAGGGAACTTGTAGATTGCAGGTAGAGGAGAGAGGCAGATCGCAGAACTCCCAGTATACTCGGTCAGAGAGCTAGGGGAGGGACACGGAGGGGCAAGACGTCCGGAAAGGAGGCCTCCATGTCCCTGGAGAGTCAAGAGACTTTAGCCAGCTCAGCTCTGAGCATCTAGTTTCATTCCTCTTCTCCTTCGGGCCCCAGTGTTATCAGGCACTTGGTTCTGTTGACCCATTCTCGGCTGTGTCTGCTACGTCGTGCTCTTCCAAACCCTAATGTGCACATGAGTCGCTGGGGTATCTTGTTAAAACGAAGATTCTCTTCAAGCAGGTGTAGCATGGAGCCTGAGGGCCTGCACTTCTCACACAGGGCGGTGGGGGCGCACTGAGTCCCAGGGTTCTTCCTCCCACCGTCCTTGCCTGGGCCCTGCATGCAAACAGCACTGGGGCCTAGGTCCTCAAGGCTCTCTTTGCCTCTAACCCTAGACTGTGCAAAACGGTAGCCACCAGCCACAGTGCCTACTTAAAATTAATCAGAATTTAAAATTCCATTTCTTCTTTACACTACCACATTTCACATGTTCGATAGCCACATGTGCCGTGCCACATTATACAGAAAAGATATCAAATATGTCCTCCATTGCAAAAGTTCTGTTGAATGGCACTGCTTATAATAATCATCTCTGCCCCACCTAAACCGGTCACACGCTGACTGCCATCCTCAGCAGACTGTAAGCTCCTTGAAGGCAAGCCCTATTCCTCTTATCATTTTTTCTATCCCCAGAACCTTCCACATACCCTTTGTTTCATTTGAAAATATTTACTGATCATCATCTTCTCTGCTGTGTGCAGCACTGGGAGCAAGTGGTACTCGAAGGAGAACCAGACAAACACGGTCCCTGTAATCAAGGAGGTCACAAAATAGGTGCTCCATAATTCTTCACTGAAACGAATAAATGAATAAATAATACACAAAACACCCAAGGAAAATCTTCACAATGACGTTCCCAATTCTCTACAACTCAGAGATTTTCAATCATGACTTCCAATCTGCAGAAAGTCCAAATTCCATAGCTTGGGACCAAGGCCCCTCCGAGAGGCAGTGAGGCACTGTGGTTAGCTTATTCCTTTTCTAGGGCTGCCATGACAGCATGCCACAGACTGGGTGGCTTCAGCTACAGAAATGTGTGTCTCACAGTCCTGGAGTTCAGAAGTCCAAGATCAAGGGTGTGGCCAGGGTTGTTTTCTCCCAAGGCCTCTCCTTGGCTTGCAGGTGGTGTCCTCTCTGTCCTCACGGGGTCTTTTCTCCACACCTGAGCATCTCTGTCATCTCCCTGTGTGTCCAAATTTCCTCTGCTTACACGGACAACAGGAAAACTGGATTAGGACCCACTCTAACGGCCTCATTTTAATTTAATCGCCCCTTCAAAGGCTCCATCTCCGTATATGGTGACATCCTGAGGTACTAGGGTCAGGGCTTCCACGTACGAGTTTGGGAGAGACGCGGCTCAGCCCATAACAATCAGCAATATGGTTTTGGAGTCTAACGAGACCAGGTTCTGACAGCAGCTCTGAAATTCACTGTTAGTAGCTGTGCCGGCGAGAGGGCCGTTTCCTCATCTGAGAAGTGGTGACCATGCTCCTCCCTCCCACGCGGTTAGGAAAAGCACAGGCCGTTGCTGATGTGAGGCCCCCGGCAGAGCTCAGCACATAGCAGGCACTCAATTAATCACAGCCACTGTCATCAAGCCACTTTATCTCCTGATCCCCAGGTAGCCATTCTTGCCTTCCTGCTGGTCCCTGAACACAGAGCCCTGCCTGCCCTAGACTCTCACTCACGTTCAAACCCTGGTCTGCTCAGCTCCTATCTCTAGGCTTTGTCAGCATTTCTGGCAGTTCCACACCACCGCCCAATTAGCACCTATGAATTAAAATCATAGGTGTTAATTAGTCTGCTAACTTTTCCTGCACATGTGCCGACCTTCCCCATCAGAGGAAAGGCCTTTGAGATCAAAGCCCACATTATACATTGTAGTTTCTCTCAAAGCGCCTGTCACAGAGTCTCAGACATAGCCGGCCTTCATCAACCTCAAGGGCTTGTGAATGTGAAATACTTACATACAACCAATATTCCCTGATTTGCTAGGTGTGTGCATGCACGGGTGTTTGTGTGTGTGGAGAGTTTTTGCATTAAAAAAAACCCACAGGAAAGGGAAACACCACATTCAAGCTGCTGGTTGCTTGTCTCTTGAGGGAAGAGGAGGCAATCCAGTGTGGGTTCAACAGTGCTGGCAATGTTTTGCTTTGTTTTGTAAACTAGGTGGCAGCTACACAATTATTTGTTAAATGTTGCTAAATGATACTTCATTAACTGATAGATATCTGCTGTTCATAGATGAGCTAATTAGCATGCACAAATACTGTATGAGGAATTCTCTTGACATGAGAGAAAATACTCAAAATATTTGTTGTAGAAGAGATTTAGTTAGGGTTTCAGAGTATACCTCTACAAACTCTTTTAATTAATATTTTATCTGACAGGAAATATTTATGAGACATTACCAACCTCATAAATGCAAATGGAATTTCTATAAATAGGAGAAAAAACAATTTCCTGTGTCATTGTCTAAAGAGAAACCTTCAACAGTGAACTTACCTCCTGCTCGATGGAAGAAGGTTGTGCCGCAGCAGCGGCCCCCACATAAATCCGCTGCTGATTTCAAGCTCCCCCTCATCCGCTTTCAGGCAATGAAAGACCAACGTAGCATCTTGCAAAGCTTTTACAATGGCTCTGCGACTGTGTCTCCTGTCCTCAAATGTTGTGGGTGCTCTTTGGAAGACTTAGGCATGGAAAAGGTAAGGTTCCCCTCAGTTGACAACAACCAGTCGGGACTAGAATCCACAAATTTCTCATTTTTCAGGTCTAGGCTGAGAACTGGACACAATTTTTTTGTCTCCTGGTCTAATGTCCCATCACTGAGAGAATAATATTTCCAGACCACCCCAGGCTTTGCTTTAAAAGTCAGCCAGGCTCCTCTCGCCGGGCAGAAGGAATAGCACCGTCTGTAATCACCAAAGGCAACTGCTGCCCCAGCACAGCGTGCCTCGTCAGGGCTCACCACATGCGTCTACAGTGTGTGTTATCTGATCTCAGAGCCACACCGCCAAGACCTCTCCCAAGAACTGGGAAATTAACCTCTGAGAACTTTCTTCTCATAGTGCTGAACCATAAGACCAACCAGTCTGTGATGCATGGGCACCAAGGCAGGCTAAGTCCCCTATGGGGACAGAGGGATTTGGTTAGTCAGAATCTATTGCAGCCACATTGAGTAACCAACCCCTCTACAGAGAGAGAGAAGGGGCACCCAGGAGGCAAAGCCTGGCAAGACCACTCTGCACCGTGTCCCAGGGGAGGGTGTCTGGGCAGCGGGCTGTATGCACGCTGGTCTCTGTGGCAAGAGGAACCCCCAGGCCATGAGACTAAGCTTCCATGTCACTGTGCTTAGGAGAGAGGATTGCCTCAGGGCACAGTCCCAGTGACAAGCATTTTTCTCATTGTGACTTAATGAAACAGTTTTCTTGTTACAGACATCACTCACTTGATAAATTTTCACTTAGCACCTGTGCTGGGTGCTAGGGCTGATCAAGCTGTGTCTGCCCCTGAGAGACGACATCTGAGGGCCTGGCAGCAGGGATGTTGATCCCAGAAGGCTGGGTGGCAGAGGAGCCAGAGGTAACCACGGGGTGAGAAGGGCCGCCCTCAACAGACCAGTTCCCAGGGACAGCTACCGGCCTCTCCAGACCGCGGCCCTCCCTTTGCAGGGTGTTGTCTGCAGCTGCCTTTCCTGCAACTCCCCGGAACTAAAGAATAAATTCCTGTAATCATCTCTCCTCAAGGCAGGGAGGAATCGGAAGGGGAGGGCCGGGAGGGCCCAGGCAGCTTTCAGCTCCGCTCCGCCCCTGCCTCGGGGCTGCGCTGCTCCGGGATCCGTCCTTCCGCTGAGGAAGCGCTGCCGGGCCATTGCCGCTCCGCCGCGGGCCACGCGCCGCGGAGAGAACGTCCAGGCGGTGAGCAGAGAGCGGGGACAGCAACCTGTCCTCCAGCAAGCGGATCAGGCCCCCAGACCCTCATCCCAACAGCAGGAGCGAGAGCCGAAAGCCGTCGGAGCGGAGACGAGCGCCAGGCGGTGGCCCCCTGACTTCGGGAAGGAATTTCCCGCTGCTCGGACCCTGGGGCACCGACATTCTCCTGGCCGCCCCCTCAGTGCGCCGCAGGGCCGGAGCGGCTTCTCCAAGGCTCTGAGCCAAGATTTCTGCCCTGATAGTTTCTGTCTTCCTTTCTGTCTCCACCGCACCCACTAAACACTCGCGCGCATTCCGGGCGCTCACACACATGCACGGGGCGCTCACAGATGCACGGAGCGCTCACGCATGCACGGGGGCTCACACACATGCACGGAGAGCTCACGCATGCACGGGCGCTCACACACATGCACGGGGAGCTCACAGATGCACGGGGTGCTCACGCATGCACAGGGAGCTCACACATTTGCACGGGCACTCACACACATGCACGGAAAGCTCACGCATGCACGGGCGCTCACACACATGCACGGGGCGCTCACAGATGCACCGGGAGCTCACACATTTGCACGGGGCGCTCACACACATGCACGGGGTGCTCACGCATGCACCGGGAGCTCACACATTTGCACGGGGCGCTCACACATGCACGGGGTGCTCACACATTTGCATGGGGAGCTCACACATTTGCATGGGGTGTTCTCACACATGCACGGGTAGCTTACACATGCTCGTGCACAAAACTCCGTCCCTTGCACCTGCGAGACGGAAGCATCCCAGTACCAGCAGCTGGGGTGTAGCAGGTAGATGACTCGAGCCTGGGGAGACGGAGGGCAGGGACAGTGGGAAGGGGGTGGAGGGCTGCCTGCCCGACCGGGTCTTTCTCCGCCCTCCTCCTCCCGAGTCCCGGGGAACTGGCGGCGTCCCAATCACACGGAGCCCCCGCCCACCCCGGCCAATGCCTACCGCCTCTGCCTGTGGCCCCTTCAGTCGCCTTATTACCCAGAGCTTCATTTGTACGGGGGACAGAGGAAGGAGAACCCTGGGAGCGGAGAGGCGAGGGAGGCGGGAGGGAGTAAGGGCGGGAGACAGAGAGAGAGAGAGAGCTCCCGCGCTCCAGCCAGCCTCTGCTGCTGTCTAGAGAAGGGAGTGACTGCAGGGGCCAGAGAGTGAAGGGACAGGATGGCTTAGACACCGCTGCCCACAGGACCCCACTGCAGGAGAGGCTCTGGACTATAGCTAGTCACAAGGTAATGGCCGGGGCTGGAGAGTCCCCTCAGAAGCCCTGAACCGCCCCCTGCTCGGTCTCTGAGGGACATTCCAGAAGTTAGCATCACTGGGACTTGGAGGCTCTGATCTCAACAAGTAAGTTGTCTTCTTCTTTTCCTCCTCCATTTCTCCCAGCTCACGGTTCTGGAAGGCAGGACGCCGGATGCACGTCAGGTGTCCATTACCGCCAGCAACAGGCTTTCCCGGGAACTTGCGGGGGTGAGAGCCGGGGGCTTAAGGAAAAGCTTAGGGCGGTCGGAATTCAGCTGGGAAACTGGAGCTCTGGGCAGCTGCAGGCTGCCTGGGGCCAGGGAAGCCAGCCTGTGGGAGAGCTGTGATCATCTCCCCTTCTGGCAGAGAGCAGGTATACCTGGGGGTGCCCCAAATCTCACGGCAGTGGACAGGATGGGGGAGGCGGGGAGGACATCATTGCCTGCCCTAGCAACTCCACCTCCAAATGGGAGCTGAGAGGGCCAGGTGGGCACAGCCACTCCCTCAGCCTTCGATCCTCAGTTCAGGCTTGCTTTCTCTTTTAAGTGTGGCCAAATCGGAGTCACGGCATTGTTATTTCTGGCCTTCTCACTGCCCGGGTCACTTTCTGCATACTTCCCCGTCTCTTTTTAAATATCTTCCAAACTGCTCAGAGACGCCAGGGGTCAAGGTTCCCGGGCCAGGGAATAGGAACGGATGCCACTGTCACCATGCCCCTTCTCCTCAAACCCGTGTATCTCTCTGGAGAGGTGCCATACCCCTGGTTCTGTCTGTGCCTTCCCTGCCCCAAGTTCTGTGGAGGGCCTCAGGTCATTGCTGGCCCCAAAGTTCAAGGGCCTACCCCAAACATGGGGGATGGGCGAGGCCAGCCTAGCACCTGTTCTGAGAGCCCTTTCAAGCACCAGAGGGCCAACAGGACAATGCATGCTTGTCAAGTACTTACTCTCTTTAAATCCTTTTAATGAAACAGAAATTACCACCCTCATTCTACAGGTGAGAAATGGCAGCCCAGAGAGGCTGTGTAACTTGCCTTAGGTACACAGCTTACACAGTAGGATTCTCACCTGGGACTGACTCCAAAACAAGCTACTCCTTATTGGCTTTCTGGTTCACAAAGCACTTTCCCACGTGAGAAAGAGGCTGATGTTTCTGGAACCAGGGTGCTGAGCTAGGCACATTTACGGGAGTTGACCCTGACACCAGTCCTGTGGGGCAGAGCTTGTTTCTCCTTTTTTATAGAAGAGACTAAAGCTAACAGAGTTCCCAGCGCTCTGCAGTAGGGCTGTTATCTTTGAAACCCTTGTCCTGTGGCTTCAAACCCAGGGGCTTTCCACCATCAAAAGCTAACCCTGAAAGGTGTTCCGGCCTTCCCAAATCCATGCCCTTCCTTCAAATCCAGGTGCACGTCCCACCAGCTGGCTGGATGGGGCCCTCAGGCATCCTAGACTCTGCAGGTTAAAAGAGCAGCAGAGTACGCCGGGGTGACAGAGAAGAGACAGCACTGGGGCTGACATGAAAACCTTGGCCAGTTCGACTGTGATTTCAGCTGTTGAGTCCCTGAGATGGCATCGCTCTGCTTAGAGGCACGAGGTCTGGCCTTCAGTGGGAGTCCTGGGGAGCAGGGTGTGTGCTTCTTGAACAGCGGCAGGGCCACCATTGAAAGAGAGGAGATGTCACATAGCACCTGCCTGTACATTCCACACAGCACAGCGCTCGTCCCGGGAACAGCGTGCTAGGCCTACTGCTGAGCCCTCCAACAGGGGCCCAGCCACTCGGGCACGGGTGTTTCCCGGCCTCTCCAAAAGCTGCTGTGAACGCGTGGCTTCCTCACAGGCGGTGATGCTCATTTAAGCAGCCTGCCGGCGTTCGGGCATTCAGGAGTAGGTGAAAGCGCCCCGTCCAGCAAGCGCTGCAGCCGGAGGACAGGGTGAAGCTGAATTGGGGCGGGGAGGTCACTCTGCCCAGGGCTGTCCCCAGAGCTCAGCTGCCTTCTCTGGGATGACGTCAGGTCTAGTGGATTCCTCACCAGTCTGCTGGCATGTCCTACGCGGGCAAAGTGCTTCCCTCTATGGGTCCAGCAGAAACATTAGTGTGGCGCTGTCACGGCACTCCCTGGCCTCCCTGGCCCTGGTGCAGGCTGCATTGCAAGATCCCTTTGGGGCTCTCTGAGAGCTCCTGACCCAGTTTCTTGTCCAGGAATGTGGGAAACTCTTAAGACCGCTCTAGGCATCTGTGAGGAAGCTGACCCCCCGGGAGGGAAGAAACAACTGGAGTGCGGGTCCCCAGCTCCCATGTGCTCTTAACATGATGCGATTCTTGGTGCATTCTGTGGGCAAGGCCATGAACAGGTGTGCTGTGCATTCAAGTGCTTAAAAACTGCATCTACTTCTGGTTTTTGTTTTTAAATTTGTCCAGGAACTGTTCATTTGTTATCATGTGCCAGAAATAATTAATTCTTGAAAACCTTGGGAAGTGACTGTTGGGGAGTGTTACACTTTCCACGCAGGAGAATGTCAGCAGGAGCTTGCCTCTTCTGAGCCAATGCTGACTGACTACTTAGGCTGGGGCGGAAGGAAGGTCAGGAGAGAGCAGAGGGTCTAGGAATCACTAGGTGGCTCATGGGAGCTGTTTTCATCGCAGTTGTCGCTGCGCGCGCCACAGCATTGCCAGCTGGCAGCGTTCTGCCAGAGGGTCGTCTGCAGATGCCTGTTAGGTCAGCTCAGCATCAGCCATGGAGGAATTTTTCTGTTTTTCCTAAAGACAAGATAAAGAGAATAGGAGTTTGAACACAAAGGATTACAGTATTCATTTGAATAAAAATGCCTGAATGCATTTCTCAAAAAGACCTGTGGAGCAGCTCTCTCCTAAACAATGAAACACAGCAGACAGCTGCCCCTTCCTGACCCTGCCAGGAGAGTGAGGAGGCCTGGCCGGCCCTGCCTGGCAGCAGCAGCTAATCTAGTTCCTCCTACCTTGACATTCTGATAAGGGAGCTATTCTAGTCAACAGCCTGGGCGGCAGTCGCCCTTGCCAGGAGCCCTGTTGAGTTAAATGTTAGAGCCAAACCTTTGTTTAACACGTGACCCTGGAGATCCTGGCTGGTGCTTAATGTTAGGTTCCATTAACGTTCCAGACCAGAGCAGGCAGGGGGGCAAAGGTCAGGGTGATCTGACCAGTTGGCAGATGGCAACAGCACTTCCTGGTGACCAGGGATCAACCCATATGGTGGCCAGAGAGTCTGGAGGATGAGAAAGGGTGGGAGTGGGAGATAGGGAGGGGAGGGGGGAGAGAGCACGCTCACCATCACTGTCTCATTCTCAGCCCTGGGACGCGGTGGTTTGTGGCTGGGTGTGCTGCCCACCCTTCACCTTCTCTCACGTTGCCGGCTCCCGACCTGACAATCAGGGTGGCCTCAGTGCCATCATCCCCCAGCATTTCTCGCAGCTCAGAAAGGAAAAGGAGGCAGAGGAGGCGTGAGAGCCAGGAGGACCTCAAGTGCTGCGTGGGGCTGACCTGTGTCTCGCCCTGGGAGTCTACCTGCCTCCCCCGCAGGACTGCACCCAAGCACTAGGTGTTGAGAGCCTGGGGGTGCTGCCTCTGTTCCTGGGAGGGACCCTTACAAAGGCCACCAGGACAGCCAGCCAACCTGGACCCCGCCGCCCACCCATATGGCACAGCCACCCCACAGGGCATCGGAGCACGAAGGCCTCCCCAGCCCGAGTCCGGGCTCCTCCACTGCTTTGCACAGTGCCCTTCACCAGACGAAGTCGAAATGTCACTCGTATTTCTTAAAAGATCTAGGAGCTCCTACCTCAGGCCAGACCTTGCGCAGGCACCTGAGATGGAAGACTGGCTCACTCACACCCACACCGGCCAGCCCTTGGTGCTCTCTCAGACCACTGCCTGGGGACGGCAGAGTGCCCTGGGGACATGCACAGGGCCACAGAGGCAAAGGAAGGCTGCCAGGGAGAAGCAGTGACGGCTTCCTACAGGGGCTGGAGAGACAGATTTGCTGGTGATTGTAGAAGAGGCCCAGGGAGTGGGCTGGGGACGAGGGAGCACAGGCTAGACACAGCATGGTGGGGACGCCTGCCCTGCCCCGCCCCCCATCCCGTTCTTTGTCTCTCAGGATCTCCCCTGACCCCTCTTGCATTCACACTCGTTCTCCGTTACATTTTATTTCCTTTCTCTTTCTTGGCTTGGTTCTTTTTTTCCTCCATGTTTGTCTTTTTCTCACTCATTCTCTTGATCATAAATGCCCTTTACCGTTTCTTAAGTTCAACCCCTTTTTCTACTACAGTCATTCTCTTGTTTTTTGTACTGTTCATTTAGAGACAGCAGTAGATGCACACGGAGTTTGAGTACTACACGGAGATCACCGCACGCGTTACGAGGTTTCCCTCAGGGGTGCTGCCGGGTAACTGCAGCACACTGGCGCACGGGCGAGGGACGTTTCCACACCACAGTCCCCCGCGTGGCCTTCTCATAGTCACACCTGTGTCCTCCCCTCCTGCCCGCTCCTTACCCCTGGCAACCACAGATCTGTTCTCCATTTCTATGATTTTTGTCATCTCAAAAATGTTATATAATTAGGATCATATGGTACGTAACCTTTTGGAATTGGCTTTTTTCATTCAATATAATTCTCTGGAAAATCATCCGTGTGTGTGTGTGTGTGTGTGCGCGCACGCGCATGTCTGTTTTGGTTTGCTTTTTGTTTTTTATTGCTGCGTAGTATTCCATATTGTGAAGGTACTATAGTTTGTTTAACCACTCACTCATTGAAAGACATCTGGGTTATTTCCAGTTTGGGGCTATTATGAATAAAGCAGTTATAATTATTTGGGTATTGGTTTTTGTGTGAACATGTTTTCATTTCTCTGGGATAAATGTGCAGAAGTGTAATTATTGGGTCATATGGTAGTTGTATGTTTAGTTTTTTTTTCAACTGTCAAACTTTTTCATAGTGACTGTACCATTTTACATTCCCACCAACAATGTACAAGCGATCCAGTTTCTCCACATCTTTGCCAACATTTGGTGTTGTCACTATTTTTTATTTCAGTCATTCTGATAGGAGTGCAGTGGTGTCTCATGGGGGTTTTATTCTGCATTTCCCTATTTGCTGACGATGCTGACTGGCATTTCGTGCGCTTACTTAACCTCCACAGGTCCTCATTAGCGAAATGGCTCTCCATGCCTTTGCCCATTTTCTCCTTGGATTGGCTGCTTTCTGTTGAGTTTTGAGAGTTTTCAAATATATTGTAGATACTAATCCTTTGTCAGATATGTAGTGTGCAAATGTTTCCTCCTACTCTGTAATTTGCATTTTCATCTTCTTTTTTTTTATTTCATCATATAATGGGGGTACAAATATCGTTAGGATTACATACATTGCCCCTACCACTCCTCCCCCCCCCACGTGCCAGAGCTTCAAGCGAGTCCAGTCCCCAGGTGGCGCGCACGGCTCACCATTTTCATCTTCTTAACAAGGTCTTTTTCAGAGCAAAGGTTTTTAATTTTGATGAAATTTAATTGATAGGTTTTTATGGCTTGTGCTTTTGGTATCAAATCTAAGAACTCTTTGCCTGCTCGGATCTTAAAGAGTTTCTCCCAAGTTGCTTCCTCAAAGTTTTACCACTTTATCTTTTGTATTTAAGTCCATGATCCATTTTGAGTTACTTTTTGTATAAGGTCAAGGTTTATTTTTTCTGCCTGTGGATGTCCGATTGCTCCAGCACCGTTAGTTGAAAGGCCGTCTTTCCTCTACTGAATTCCTTTGCACCCTTGTCAAGAATCAGCCCGGCATATTTGTGAAGGTCTATCCTTGGGTTCTCTGTGCTGTTCCATCGGTCTGCGTATCTGTCCGGCCAGTACCACATAGTCTTATCACTGTGTTCTAAGTCTCGAACCTGAGTAGATTAATTCCTTCCACTTTATTCTTTTTCAAATTTGTTTTCTCTGTTCTGGTTCCTTTGCCTTTGCATGTAAATTTCACAATAATCTTATCTACATCTACAAAAAATCTTGTAGAATTTTGATGGGAATTGCACTGAACCTGCATATCCATTTTGGAAGAATTGACATTTTTACTATACTGAGTCTTCCAATCCATGGACACAGTATGCTTTTCTGTGTATTTAGCTATTCTTTGATGGCTTTCTTTGGCATTTTGTAGTTGTCAGCAGTTCTTTTTGCTCTGCCATGACCTAACTGTGCGACCTTGGGCACATCACTTAGTTTCTCAGACCTTCAGATCACTTTCTGTAAAATGAGTTGAAATGCCGCAGGAATGGTCAGGAAGGATATCACGTGAGCGGTGCCCCACAGCAAGTGTTCAAGATGCAGTCCCTTAGCTGAGTCCCTCAGCTTTTCTGGCCCCTGCCAGCTCTCATTCCGACACCCGCAGCCACTTTCCCTTCTCTTTGCTCTGTCTCTCCTTTTCATCCTTTGCTTTTTATCCTTCTCTCGTTCTCAGCCCTCACCCTAATGCTCCCACCCGCTTCACTTGGTTTTCTCTTATTCTCACTGGCTTTTCCTGCTTCATTCATTCTCCCAGAAGTTTGCCTCCTTCCTCTTCAGTGGGTCATTTGGGCATTCCCTTTTCCTTGCTTTCCTTAACTGCAGTGTGACTCTAGGGCCACTCAAACCGGATTCAGATCCAGGTCCACAACTTACTAGATGAGGGCAGTCTTCTCACCCTCCATGCTGCGGTTTTCTCAGTCTATGAATGGGTTAAATAGCACCTACTTCATGTCTTTTTGGAAATGATTAAGCGAGTTAATACATGGAAGCATTTAGAATAAAATCAGGCATATTGTACAACCCAATCGGTTTCAGCTGTGATTATTGGGATTTTACCTGTTTCTCTAGTTCTTTCTCACCATTTACCTTCTCTCTCCGTCACAGCTTTGTTACCTGTGTGTAGATGTATTCATGTTCACAGTCTCTTGCTGCCCCGCTACTGTCTTCCACGCACTTCTGCAGTCTCGTGTTCTCCAGTCATCCCGGACACACCGGCATCAGCCCGGGAAATCTGTCCTTAGGCTGTGGAGAGGAAAGAAGTGGTTTTCCATTTTGATTGAATTATTAATCCCCTTTATTATTCAACGCAGAATGCATGCAGTGTGGGGTTACAATGAGGAAAATGCCCTGTGACTATGCTGCTCACTCCCAGAGGGATGGCAGGCTTTAAAAAGGAAAAATACTAGACAGACAGAAACAAATGTGGGGAAAATGTAAAATGAGTTAATTTGATTTCTGTGCCCTTTTATTCATGATTTTTCATATGTCTTCTGCAGAGGGCTGGGAAGAGCGAGTGAGCCGCCGCTCGGCATTAAGGTGGGTGGGCGTGAGGAGCTGCGAGTGGCCGGTGGCAGCTCGCCAGGGAGGGCAGCGAAACAGTCCACCTTGGGCAAATGGCTGGGAGCCCCGAGCAAGCTCACGGGCCTGCCCGCAGAGGCACTGCTCAATGACCAGGTTGGTCTGTAGTGCTGCGTTACTTGAGAGCTGTTCACCTGTGATTAAGCCTTTCAAATCTATATTCCATACCTCCAATTAGGCCTAATTTCTGCCCTTTCAAAAATTGCTGAATATATTTAGACCCACTTAGATATGCTGAAAGGGATCTTGTAAATATCATCAAACTGGTCTTTTTGTCTCTATATTTTCTCCAAAGAATTGAACTCCTCAAGCGAAATGCCAGATCTGTCTGCTCTCATTTTAGACAAGAACTCTGTCTTCCTTTAGAAACTCTTAAGTGAAATACCATCTAATCCTCTCTCTGCCTTTTTATGTTGATTGTGAGCTCTCAGTATTTTTGTTTCTTTAATGACAAAGTCACCATGGGATTAGTCCATAGCACTTCTAAAAGTGTACAGTTTCTCTCTGGATATCAGAAAATAATGCACGGGGTTTTATGACTTCCTTGGACTTGGGGTGGGGAATCCTCCAAGGATGTAATCCGAATGAGCTGCCAAGTATCTCCCACTTGTCTGGGCTGTTTGAGGCTCTGAAGGCCCCAAACCCATCTTCTGGCACCCTTCTTGGCTCCAGCTGGCCCTCTTCCCTGTGCAGCCAGAAGTCAAAGCCACCTTGCAGGCCTGTTGTTAACTATTTAAGTGTCTGCATTTCATACAACTCCACAGTCAGTGTTTCCATGTCTACAGTGCCAGCGTGCTGGGAGCAGTCAGCCAGCATCGTGGGCCCTTGGGCCAGCCCCAGCTGTCCCACCTTCAAACACGGAGAATACAATAGGATCTCACCAGCCGATCCTAGAGTTTTGAAAGAGCCCAACAGAGATGCAAATTGCTGTTATTATTCCATAATAGTAATTCCATATATGAGTGATGCTGGTATTGCTTCAGACCGTATGCCTGCCCTTAACCTATACCAGTTGTGGGTAGCATTAGGATTTGGTAGGATAGAATTTTCCTGATGAACAGTAACATCATGATTCCTGTGCATGCTTCCATTTCTCATCTAGGAAAAAGGAATGGCCTCTGTAGGAGGGGACCTATGGAGTCAATGTGTAATTCAGAGCCTAGGGTATGGCCAGGAGAGTGGGGATTGTGATTCAGATCCAGGCTGGCTGGACGCTAGTGGCCGTGGAACAGAAGAGTGGGAGGGCCTGGGCCCTGGAGTCAGGCCAGTGTCAGTGCAAAGCTGGGCTCTGCTGCTTACGAGCCATCTGGCCTTGGGTAAGTTCCCTCCCTGCTCCGAATCTCAGTCTCCTTATCTGTATAATGGATGCACCATACTTACTCCACAGTGCTGTTGAGATGATCTAGTGAGTTAATCTATGCAAGGCACCTAGTTCAGAGGAGCTCAGGTGCGCACACACACACACACACACACACACGGATTTTACTTTCAGAGCTATTCTGCAAAGAAAAACAAGAAGCCAGTACAACCTGCTGCAGGAGACAAGTTGAGCAGATGTTTAACACAAAAGGAAACAGAGTGCAACGGGCATGAAGAGCGCAGCACAGACAGGAAAGATGCTCCCTGAAGAGTTCACTCTACTTGGGTGTCTCTGAGCCCAACGGAGGGACAGTGAGTGACTCTGGGAGCAGCCCCAGTCCTGCACCCTCTCTCTGTTCCCTGACTATGTTCTCAGCAATAATCTCAGCTGTGCTGAGGGCTCCCTTTGAGGGACAGGGGCAGCCCGGACGGAGGCCCAGGGTGCCCTGAGCAGGGAAACCTGAGTCCGTGGCAGCTTCCCAGCCACGGGTCGGGCGAGCAGGGCTGCTGCGAGAGCCCCTCCCACCTCGCCGGCAGCTCCCTTCTGCACAGCCCGTAGCTGCTGCGGTCAGAGAACAGGACATCTTGTGCAGGGACAGCTCCACGGTGATGAAGTGTCCTGTCGGACACAGGCTGTTGCTAGATCCACACTGTCTGCATTCCACTCAAAGCCCCTCGCCCTGCTCCTGGCGCTCAGCCCCTCACGTGGCCACAGGAGGCCCAGCCACTCTGGCCATGGTGGGTCTCAGGAGAACCACTTTCTTGGGCATTCTGCTTGGAGCAGAGCCAAACGGACGGTGTTCCCCGAGCCCTCGTGAGCCTGTGACAGCAAGGAGCAGCCTGGGCTAAACAGTCGGCATGTGTGGCCTGATTCCACTTGCCTAGCACAGTGCCACAGCCCCGTGTCCCACAGCCCTGTGTCCCACAGTCCCTGATCGGTGGCGGCCAGCACCCACTGCATCTGAGCCGGAAACCAGCTTGGGGGTCACCGGACCCACCCTCCTGTGCGGACAGCCCTCCTCGGGAAGGATTTACAGTGTTTGTGGCGAAAACTCTCCTCCCACTGAGAACCACTTTTACTGTTAGTGAAAGGAAGGACTGTCACAATTCCCTAGGGTGCTGCTCTCTTCGGCAGGTGGCCAAGGGGTGCCAGTTAGGGAGCAGAAGGCGGTGGGGCAGAAGATGCACACCGGGGCCGTGGGCGAGGGGCCAGGGCTGGGGAGGACCACAGGAACCAGGCTGGCGGGACCCGAGGGAGCACTCTCTTTCCATCGCAAGCCTCCCGGGTCAAGCCCTCACCTTCCCCCTGGGCCTCCTGCCGTTTTGTCCTGAAGGTCGGCAGGCTGTTCACGGCAGACCCGCCTGTGCACACAGGAAAGTTTTGCAGGGCACGGATCGGCTCTACCGCGGCACTTAACACTGCGCTCAGCTTAACTCAAAGCACAATCCAGCGTGTCCAGGGGAGGAGGAAGCCTCTCTCTGACTCAGTAGCCCAGAGATACAAATTGGCAGCTGACAGACTGAATCTGACTCACAGATATATTTTCTTTGGCTAGCTCAGTGTTTCCAAAATCATTGAATTAGTTGTCAACAGGGAAAAAAAGAAATTTCATGTTCAAAAGTTTTAATTTCTGGCTTTTCTAGAAAAAGAAAGTGGAGGATGTAGCAGTGCCAGCCCCACGCTCTGGCATGCAGTAATCAGCTAAAGCCGAGGAGTGGCGGCTCAGCCCAGCTAACCGCGGTCCCCGCCACTCCCTGTCATGTCCCCAAACCCAGAGCAAGTTTTGGTTGCATTTACCATGTTTGTGTAATTGCTTTTCCTAGAATGAAGAAATTAAGTATTTTAAATCTGCTTCTCTATCAAAAATGTGAAAATGAAGGTCTGAAAAGACATGACATTTGAATAAAAACAGGAGAAAGCGTACTGTGCGTGTATGGCCGACAAGCACGTACAGTGTGCGTCTGTGCGGAAGAGCCCAGTCCAGCAGCTGCTCTCACGGGCCTCAGTACCTCCCGTGCAGGTGGCCAAGTTCGGTACCGACCCGGGGTTCTGGTTACTGCAGCCTGCACACCCCGCCCAGCTGAGGAAGTGGGGAGTGAGCAGGAACTCCCCGCACTGCTGACAGGTGCAGACGCCCCTAGATAAAGGCAAGTCCAAGCATGAGGTGTTGAGAGTGAAATTGGTGGCTGCCAGTTAAGTAGTCTTTTTTTGTAAGGGAGCCATTGTCCAAATAGAGACACTTCTGAGGGTGACCAGGGCACTCCTGGCGATCATGCCAGAACAACAGGTGTCACCTGGGACATGTGGACACCTCATCTCCTTGACGCAATTCGGGACCTTTGGGGACAAGTATCGTAGTTGGAAAAAGTGGAGGAGCAGCTGCCAGGTGAACTTGGGGCACTCTAGGGGGAGCCGGGGGGGAGGGAGGACAGGGGCAGCCCGGCAGCAGGGCAGTAAACCGCGGCATGCTTTCCTGGCACAGACCAGGCGTGTGCAAATCTGGCCGCATCTTGGGCCCCACAGAGGCTCAGAAAAGCCTGGCGGAACCCTGAGGGCAGAGGAGGGGCAACCTCAGAGGCAGGGTGGCTGCACTGAGAGCCTCTGGAGTCAGACAAACCCTGGCCCTGCTGCCTAGCAACCGCGCGGCCTTAAGCAAGCTATAAAATCACTCGGCCTTGCAATCTGTGCAATGAGGCTACTAAGGCGGACTTAATAGATCTGTTTGAGTATTGAATGATACAGCACCTTACAAGCACTCAGTACGGAGACAGCACATGATGAGCTATTATTGCCACTCACCCCCCTGTTCTCATGTCGGGAAGGCTCTGCTGCCTCACCCCACTCTCTGGGCCCCTTCGTCACCCCGCCAAGCCGAGTGAAGGACCGTGCCTCGGTCTCCCCATCACTCTCTGCCGCCCTGACCTGTTCACTGTGCGCTCCTTGTGGGTGAGAATGGACCCGTGGCCCTCAGCCTCCTTGCGTATGAAAGCCACTGGGGCCAGGCTCTCTGGGGTGACCAGGGCACCACCAAAGCCTCTCCAAGTGGCACCTGGGCACCAGTGTGCTGTCCAGCTCCCAGCTGATGCCTATGTGCGCCCAGCATGAAGAAGTCCCGATACCCCAGTGTGGACTGAGGACCAGCTGCACCAACACCACTGGATCCCCTTAGGAAAAAACACAGAATCAGGGAACCCCAGGCCTAGTGAATTTGAACCTGCATTTCAACAAAATCACTGTGAATGGAAAGCATGGGAAAGCCAGGGAAGTGTGCGTCTGTTCTTCTACGCCCAGGGCCCGACATAATGCAAACACCCAATGGGGGTTCACTGATTGACTAATTGACTCACTGAATGAATGAATGAAAGAACAAATGAGGCCATGTGTCCACTGGGATTACACGCCTCCTACCTGGTGAGCTATGACCCAGACTAACTTGGGTTCAAGAAGTAAAGCCTTGAAACACCCAGGAATTCAAGAATAGACTCCATCCTAAGTTGAAAGAGCAAATAGCTGCAAAATGATGAGGTTTTTAAATGAAATACCTGATAGGTTTTAAAGATTTATGACTACGGGCTCCGTGCCATTAAACCTCAGAGTATACTAAGAAATGAGTATTTTTGTTGTAAAGTTGGTAATTTTGAAAAGCTGGGAAACCAGGACTAGCCCCCTGGGAGGAGGCACAGGCTCTGGGTGGCTGGGGTGTTGGCCAACCCCTCCTCCAAGACCTGCCAGGCAGGGGCCAGCCCTGGCCCCCATAGCCCTATCCACTAACCCCACCCCCATCCGCTGAGCGGGGCTGCTGGGGGCCTGGAGGGTGGAACTGAGAGAGAACCATCCCACCGTGCCCAGATCCAGTGGGGACAACGTCCCGGGACAGTGTGCAGGGAGCGGGGGGTCACCGTAAAGCCCCTGCGGCACACTACATGGGGCTCCCCAATCCCAGCTGCCCTCTCCACTCCCCCCTCTCCCAGGCTCCTGCCTGGCGGTTGTGGGGGCGGGGCGTGGGCGTGTTGGGGACCCCAGAAACCAGAAGCAGGGTTCTGCAGGACCAGGGATGACCTAGCAGGCCAGGTGCAAGGGAAACGCCCTGGACCTGAGCACAGACCAGTCTTTGCCTAGGTGTGGAAGGGCCAAACGTTCTTAGTTCTTCAGGTGCAGCTTCTTGGGGAGGGGGCCAGGGATTCCCGTGGCGCCACCGAGGCCTCTCACAGTGGCACTCCAGTGCCACCGCCCATCTGGACAGCGGGGTGTGCATCTCCGCTCTGCCGCACCAGCTGTGAGACTCTGGGCAAGTTGTCTGCGCTGTCACCTAGTTTCTCCAGCTGTCAATGAGGGCAGTCCCCGCTGGCAGATGTGGGCGCGGGCGCTGGCACTTGGTAGCACGTAGGCTGTCGGTTCCCTCCTTGTCCTTGAGCTGTGTGAAGCACTGCTGTCCACCGCCTCTTCCAGCCCGACCCCAGGGGAAATAATGAGGCGACCGCCTGGGAGAGCTCATGGGAGCCAGGCGCTGTGTGTGCACCTTTTGTTTAATCTCCAGAGACACGCTTTGGTTAGTATGACCACCATCCTCGATTCGCAGATAAAGTAACAGAGGCCACGAGAGAAATAACTTTCCCAAAGTCCCTCCGCGCAAGGCAGAGAATAGGCACCTGGGCAACGTGATGCCCGCGTCAGCCTCCCTGTCTGCGCTGTGCTTGCTATTTCTGCCGCAGCAGATGACTACAGACGTATGTCTTGAGACAACACCTATTTATCAGCTCCCAGTTCTGTGGGGCAGAAGCCCAGGCATTACGTATCTGTGCTCCTGCTCTGTTCTCACAAGGCTGAAATCGAGGTGGCGGCGGGGTCAGCATCCTCATCTGGAACCCGGGTCCTCTTCCAAGCTCTTGGGGTTGTGGCAAAATTCAGCTCTTCTTAGTTGCAGGACTGAAGTCCTCGCTGCCTTGCTGGCTGTTAGCTGGGGCTGCTCTCAGCTCCCAGAAGTTGCCCACATTCCCTGCCATGTGGCCCCTCCATCTTTAAAGCCCACGAAGAATCTTCCTCTCATCTTATTCCTCTCACGCTTTGGCTCTCTTGCTTCAGGGAAAGCCCGTGCCTTCCAAGGGCTTACGTGATTAGGTCAGGCTCACCGCAGACTACCCACCCTTCTTAAAGTCAACTGTGCCGGGTAATATAGGCTAAATATTGGGAGCGAGGAGCCCACCTCCAGCTCCCAGGGATTAGACAAGGGGTGTAAACTAGAGGACAGGGAGCGTGAGGGTGTCTGAGAGTTCCACCTGCTCTATCCCCAGCGTACACTCTGTTCACCACGCCCTGCTAGCCCTGAAAGTCCTTGAGGGCAGGGGGACAGCCTGGTCATGGACTAGTTTGGAGCATTTTCACATTTTAGCAAGTACGGTCATACAGATTCACATGGAATAGCATCAGATGCCTCAATATGAGACACGAGTGTGTTCCCTCCAGTCCTCTTCCACCTGCCTTGTCCTGCGTCCCAAATCTCAGCATGTAGATTTTGACCCAGCATATTTAAGCAAGAAAGGAGGAAGTCCATAACGATGTTTGCAATTCCCATTTTCACAGAGAGGGAAACTGAGTCTGACATAAGACTCCCAGCTCCGTGCTCCCTCCAGGAAGCCCTGCTGACCCCCAAGTGTAGCTCCTGTCATTCTGCCGCTGCTGCCACAGCTCTTGGTGTTCTAGACCACCCACGACACAGAGTTTCCTCACTGTAGGTGGGTGTCTTTTAAAATTCTTAACACAGAGGTCTGTTTCAATGGATGTCAGATTTGCTAATGATCATCTGAAATATAACTTCCTTTGCTTTTGCCTCTTTTGAATCTTTCTCCACTTGTATTTTCATATCAAAGGGATTAAACCACTTTGCTGGACTTGAAGCTCTGTCTTTTCCAAAGGCTTTCATCCTGTCTCAGCACAGCTTCCCAGGCTCAGACACAGGACAGGCTTGAAGAGGACGAGCAGTCACAGGCTGGCTGAGGTTAAATAGGATTCTCTCTGGTGGGTGCCTTTCCCTGCATCTCACAGAGGGTACCTAGAATGCTCGGTTTGCCTGAGCCAGGCCACAGCCTTTCTCCCTGCCCCTCTCTCCAGACCGTCCCACACAAACCCTAGGTTCAAAGAGGCAAAGCTAGAATATAAGCTACAGGAGGGCCCGCTCTGCATTCATCTTCTTCACTGCTTTATGTCCAGCTCCTAGCACAAGGGCCTGGCTATAGTAGTTCCTCAATTAATGCTTGCTGAATGGATGCATAAGTAATAGAATGGATCTTGAAAACCTGATTGAAGAAGTTCATCTCTGTTGTCCTTGAAAATCCTTTTGACTTGATAGGCGCACAGACCTGGAGGCCAGGGTTTCTAGGATGGGCTTTTCACTTACCCTTAGAAGAAATCGGGATAATAGAGGCTCAGTGCTGGTCAGCTCAGTGCTGCCCTGCACATCACCCACTGGGGCTTTAGAGGCCACACTTAGATGCTCTGTGCCTCTCTTTCTTTGTCTTTAAAATGGGGTTAATGGGACATTGCATTACAAATATACATGCACATTTATAGTTAGATTAATGATTGTATTGTATATATTTTCCTTGAATCCCTATAACAGCTCCCAGGGCCTAGAGGGGCAGAGAATATTATCTGAGATTTATAACAGAGTAAATGGAGCCAAAGAAAATTACTTCTTTGGACTGCAGAACAAATATATTGGACACCGAGCTAGAATCCAAATTGTACCCTGGGTTGAACAAGGACTAACTTCTGCAGGTGATTCCAGCACATGTGGAGAATGTATCCTAACATCAAGTGAGAAGTAGACCACCTTGCCCTGTCTGCCAGACACAAACAGTTTTCGGATCTGGGCTGAAATGTCCTAGAAAACATGTCCCTGTTTCTAGCACAGCACAAGGCCTTTGCCTACAAGAACGTACGCGAGTAGGTTTAAAAATAAAGAAGGAAACAGTGCAGAAAATCAGCAGAAGGCTGTTTCCCCCAAAGAGCTGAGGGCAGGAGGATGTGCGTTCCCACGTGCCCTGCCCGATAGCTCATTCTCACAGGCACTGTGCCTGCCCTGTCCAGCATCAGTGGCTCCGAGGGTCCACGACAGCTCTCCTACTGGACCCCTGCCTGGGTTCCGACAGCTGGAGTCCCCAGAGCACATGGGGCCTCGGATCAGCAGCATTTCTCACTGTCTCTGGGCATCTGCTGTCAGGTTTTCCGTACAGTCTGCTACCTAGGGGCAGAGCAAACCCTGCTTAGGATCTGCAAAAACCCCAAACATTTCCCTCTGTTTCATTTATCTTGATAACTGCCACAGGAGGGACAGGGAGCAGGTGGCCTGTGTGGAACAGGAAATGGCCAATGGACGCCTGAGACAAATGGCCATTCAGATGGTCCTTCACAGTGATACTTTAAAAGTCACCTTGAAATTGCTACTGTTACCCAGGCAGTGAAGGAAATAGTCTGCCAGGATCATCTGACTTCCCAGGATGGGTGAAATGGGCCTTGGTTAGCCAGTGGGCAGTTGGCTCAGTGGTTCACAGAACTTTCACCAGGTTGTTCTGTCAGGAACATAGTTTCCTGGTGTTCCATCTGGCCAAACCTGTGGCTGGAGTCAGTCCAAAAGTAGCAGCAAGGGAGTTCCTGCAAGGGACTGGCCCAAACTGTCCTGAGATGGAGCCAGTTGAAGTCCAAAGAAGGAAGCAGTAAGCATCAGGTGGCCAGTTCAAAGCACTAGTTAGGGGATCTTGCACGCAGAGTGCCAAGGCCAGATGGCAAGGAAAGGCCCAGGTATGTCTGCAAAGAGGAGGTCACACAGGTTATTTGACCTAGGGCTGGGGTAGTGATCTTTCAGGGCTGCAGGCAGCAACCTAATCAAGTTTGTCAGTTGCCTGGGAATGTTCACGGCCCCAGCTTGGTTCCAGCCTGCAGGGGAAGCCTGCAGCTGGGTGACAGAGTGGTCTAGGCACTTCCCAGCCAGGACAGAGAGAAAGTGGGAGGAACCGGGGGGCCCAATGCCTGGGAAGAAGAGCACCTGGAAACCACGGAACACTTACTGACCGTGACAGAAAAGGGCTGAGTGATAGTATCCCCAAGGTGACCTTTCCCAGGAACAGGAGCTCATAGAACTTTCTGGAGGGAGCAGTTCCTCAGGCTGAGCAGGAGCCATGCACATCAATATCTGCCGGCCGTGTATGGCAAGTGCTGTGGAGCTGCCCTCAGACTGGAGCCAGATAAGCCTAGATCCAAAACCTACCTGGGCACACGCCACTGGAGCTGCACTTTCCCATCTGAGAAATGGAGGGGTAATGACAGTATTTGTCCAATAGCTTTGTTGTGAGGATTAAATGAGCTAATGGCTATAAATTTCTTACCACCGTGCCTAGCTCATGAGTTTAGGATATTATCATTAATTGAACAGATTCTCATGGTCTTTCTTAACTTCATCAGAGTCTTAAAGCATTTAAATGGTTTTGAGCAGAATATCAGAAGAACATCAGATTGGGTATTGCAGGTGTCTGGGTGTCTCTTTGAAGTGTGGCATGTACTCCAAAAACATTTTACAGCCCTTTTGAAAACCTTAGGGCATTAACTTCCTGCCCATCTCGATTTCTTAGAGGACAGAGAATAACTGACACAAATTTTTTAATGGTGGGTCTACACAGCAATTTATCATTTAGTAAGTGCTCAGATGGCCACAGACTCCCCACTCAGATAGCAGGAATGACCACTTGGTGAATCAGACACATGCTGCCTTTTCCTTTCTGTCTGCTGCTAAAAGGTCTCAGACACAATGAGAGGAGACAGCAAGGTATAACGGAAAGAGCACAGGCTTTGGGCCAGATGAGCAGTGTTCCAAATTCAGTTTTGCCACTTATTTGGTGGCCTGGGTGTCACCTAACCTCTTTGGAACTCTATTTTGTTATTTATTCAATAAGTACTTTTTCAGTATATAGAATGTTCCAGGCTATGTCCTAGGTACTTGGGATATATCAGGAAACAAAGCAGATACAAAATTATGCTCTTGTGGAGCTCACATTCAATAGCAGGAGAGAGATTATTAGAAATAACCTGACCCATAAGCAAACAATACAGTGTTTATATAGCAGGGATTCCCATAGCTGGCACCAGGGGGTTGTTGTAATAAGCGATAATCCACCTATAATGCATGGACCATAGTAGGCATTTAATAAATTGTTGCTATTATTATTTTCATAATTGTTCTCGGATTTCTCAAATCCTTTAAACACTTAATGTGTAGGTTGCATCTAGATACTTCCCATTTATTCATTCAACAAAAACTGTGGTGCATGTATTGTGTGGTAGAATCTGTACGAGGCACCAGGGATACAAAAAGAACAGGGTCCCTTGAGAATGCCACAGTCTGACCGACCGTGTACCAGCCTGTGAGCGCCCAGAGCAAGGTGACCTTCGGTCCTGTGTTTCCGAGAGTCAGAACAGTCCACTTCACTGACTTTGTCTTTTTTAATTCAGAGTGCCCCGGCTATGGCTGGCGATTCTAGGAATGCTATGAACCAGGACATGGAGATTGGAGTCACTCCATGGGACCCCAAGAAGATTCCCAAGCAGGCCCGCGACTACGTCCCGGTTGCCACAGACCGCACCCGCCTGCTGGCCGAGGGCAAGAAGCCCCGCCAGCGCTACATGGAGAAGAGCGGCAAGTGCAACGTGCACCACGGCAATGTCCAGGAAACCTACCGGTACCTGAGCGACCTGTTCACCACCCTGGTGGACCTCAAGTGGCGCTTCAACCTGCTCGTCTTCACCATGGTCTACACCACCACTTGGCTGTTCTTTGGCTTCATTTGGTGGCTCATCGCTTACATCCGGGGGGATCTGGACCATGTGGGCGACCAAGAGTGGATTCCTTGTGTTGAAAACCTCAGTGGCTTCGTGTCTGCTTTCCTGTTCTCCATTGAGACCGAAACGACCATTGGGTATGGCTTCCGGGTCATCACAGAGAAGTGTCCAGAGGGCATCATACTCCTCTTGGTGCAGGCCATCCTGGGCTCCATTGTCAATGCCTTCATGGTGGGCTGCATGTTCGTCAAGATCAGCCAGCCGAAGAAGAGAGCAGAGACCCTCATGTTTTCCAATAACGCAGTCATCTCCATGCGGGATGAGAAGCTGTGCTTCATGTTCCGCGTGGGCGACCTGCGCAACTCCCACATCGTGGAGGCCTCCATCCGCGCCAAGCTGATCAAGTCCCGGCAGACCAAAGAAGGGGAGTTCATCCCCCTGAACCAGACGGACATCAACGTGGGCTTCGACACGGGCGACGACCGTCTCTTCCTGGTGTCTCCGCTCATCATCTCCCACGAGATCAACGAGAAGAGCCCTTTCTGGGAGATGTCTCGGGCTCAGCTGGACCAGGAGGAGTTTGAAGTCGTGGTCATCCTAGAAGGGATGGTGGAAGCAACAGGTAAGACACTCTTGTCCTCCTCACCACAGTGTCCCCTTGCCATGCTGTGACTCCAGAGGATGGGAGTCCCTGCCTGAGAATCCCAGATGGCACTGTCATGCGTCACTCCCTGAATCGTGACCTGGGAGGTTCTGGCACTCAGGGTGTGCTGACGACAGTAGCTAACACTGATTGAACCTTCCGGACTTGCAGCACGGCCCCAACCTCTAAACATAAATCATCTCACTGAACGCTGTGCCACTGGCACGGGTAAAGAAACAGGGGTGCAGACAGTTAAATCGTTCGCCCAAGAGCAAGCACCACCAAGTCATAGGGCCAGGAGAGAAACGGAGCTGGGGGCCGCAAGTAGTGACTCACACCTGTAATCCTAGCACTCTGGGAGGCCGAGGCGGGAGGATCGC
>VBSM01000335.1:752082-763838 GCA_008086735.1 Cheirogaleus medius | reverse complement strand
TTTTTTTTTGCCAGGTGGACTGAGCAGCACGTCGGGCCCTAAGGATGACTTATAGCAAACTCACTCATGCTCAGAATGATACGTATATGCTTTTCTAATTCTTGCAAACAACAGTGTGGGCTGGCTCAGTCTCATTTTATAGATGTGGAAGCTGAACCCCAGAAGGCTCATGCAGACAACAAGTAGTCCATACTCAGGTCTTCCACTTACAAATCTAGAACTCTTCTCCCACACCACACTGGTCCCCTAACAATTAGGAGCTGTCACAAAGATGGCCAAGCACACCTTCCTCACCTGTGGGAAGCCTGTTGCAAGCTCAGAGCACCCACAGCCTTCCCATTCCAGAGCCAGTGGGACCGGGCGGGAGGTGCTAACACCCGAGGACTGGTGCTAGAGGGGGTTGCTTGGCCATCTGCTGGGGGCCGGAGCCCGGCCAGGCAGCATATGGTGGCAACCAAGGGAGCCCCTGAGGCCAAGGACAGCCAGGACGCAGGACGCTCCCCCTTGCAGAACTGGGGGCTTACAGGTCACCCTGCCCTTGGCACTGAGGTCAGAATCAGAACACAGAATGAGTCTCAGGGGAAGAGCTCCACTCTGAAGCCACAAATGAGGAGTCAGGTCACAGATGTGGGGACAAATAAGGAGACCATGTCTGACCACTCCCCTTGGCCACCCTCACTGCCATCGGCCGTGTAGCAGGGAGGGTGCCCGTGGCCCCACGGCAGAGAGAGTGGTACTGATGCCCACTGGCTCCTTCCCTCCTTGTCCCTCAAAGTTGACTCTTCCTGTTTGGCCTCCTCCCCTCCCATGACCTAGTCTACACTTGCTCTGTCCGTGGGGGCCCAGGGAGATGGGGCAGGAGACCCCCGCCCACACCTCTTCTACTTGAATGGCTCTTTGGAGCTGTGGAGCCCAGCCCCGCTATGGATTCAGGCTGAGGCTTGAGCCACACAGCTCTGGTGCATCCTACCTGTGTGAGTTTGGGCAGACTGCTGAACTTGTCAGCAAAACAAGGAGACTCAGCCTCCTGGGGCTGTTGGGAGCATTCCAGATCAAATGGAGCAGCCTATGCACAGTGCTGTGACTGACACCTAGAGAATCCTTTCCAATCCCTGCTCAGGGCCCACTTTGGGCATCCACACCTCTTCTGAGGCTGGGGGTGGGCACCAAGGCTGAGGGCTGAATGCAGAGGCCCGGCCCAGGCAGGCATTCCTGAGAGCAGAGCGGAGTGTAGTCAACGAGCCCACCGTGTGCAGGGGACACTGAGGTGCCAGGCACTGGGGCACCAAGGGCGGGAAGCAGTGTTGACCAGGGGCTGGTCTGTATGAGACCCTCCCAGAGAAGGCTTCTCCCCAGCTCCCAAAGAGCACAGCTAGTACCTTCCTCGGCTAGATTAAATACCAGAAAGCCGCTTCCCTGTTACCCTAAGCACAGAGGCTTCTCATCCATAAACAAAGCTGCCCTTCCTCTCTGGAGAGACAGCAACACCTAAAAATAACACAGGCATGCCAGGGGCTAAGTAGACAGGGACTGCAGGCATCAACCTCCTCAGATCAAGGAGCCAAGCTGTGCATGCGTGTGTGTATGTGTGTGTGTGTGTCTGCTCTCCTTCCTCTGTGTGTGTGTGTGCGTGTGTGTGTATGGGCACGTGTGTCAGTGTGGAATCTTCTGTCATGTGCATCTACCTGAAACAATCCCCATATGTTCCAAATGCTTGTTAGCTTCTCAGTGTTCACTCATTCTGAATTCATCTTCTCTCAAGCCTCTTTCTTACCTCTTTTCTCATCTCAATCTTCTAGACCTGAATGCTGTTTTCAGGAACCAGGTCCCTGTCTCCAGCTATTCCAAAAATTATTTGCTCCAGTCTCTAGGTACCTACTCCAGAATCTTGCATGTTGATTTCTAATTTTTTGCTTCCACCAAACCTTGAGATCCTCCAGGGCAAGGACCATGTCTTGGTCAGCTTAGCACATTGAGCATCCATTGAGCTTAGCACAAAGTAGATGTCCAGCAAATACTTGATGAATGACAGGATGGATGGGTGATAGGATGGATGGATGGATGGATGATTGAATGGATGAAAGGATGGATGGATAATTGGACTGATGGATGATTGGAAGGATGGATGAATGATTGAATGGATGGATAGATGATTGGATAGGTGGATGGATGATTGGACAGATGAATGAATGATAGGAAGGATGGATAGACGATTGGATGGATGGATGGATGGATGATAGGATGGATGGATGGATAATTGGGTGGATGGATAAATGGATAGATGGATGGATAAATGGATAGATGAATGCATCTTACTGCATGTGGTTTCTGTTTCCCCAGGCATGACTTGCCAAGCACGGAGCTCCTACATGGATACAGAGGTGCTCTGGGGCCACCGATTCACACCAGTGCTCACCTTGGAAAAGGGTTTCTATGAGGTGGACTACAACACCTTCCACGACACCTATGAGACCAACACACCCAGCTGCTGTGCCAAGGAGCTGGCAGAAATGAAGCAGGAAGGCCGGCTCCTCCAGTACCTCCCCACCACGCCCCTGCTGGGGGGCTGTGCTGAGCCAGAGCCAGATGCAGAAGCTGAGCAGGAGGGAGGAGATGAGCCCAGGGGGCTGACTGGGTCCTGGGATACCAGGGGCTCGGTGTGAGAGCCACACTCTCCTCACAACCTCCCCTCACTGGCTTCTGGGAGCACAGACACTGCAGGGGGTGGGAGAGGGGTGGGGTCACATAGCTGAGTGTGCTGCTTAGGGGCTGTTTGGGTGGAGAAACAATATATCCAGCCCTCCCAGCTCCCAGCTCAGGACCTCACTGAGCAGGTGGCATCCTGCTTGGACTCCCCATGACATGCTGTCTCTATCAGCAATGGCCAAGGGGGCCAGGTCAGGATGGGTTTCCCCACAGTGAATGCCACAGGCTGGTGTCTGTCCTGTCTCTGCCAACTGGCACTGGGTCACTTCCCTTCTTGGGTCTCACAGACCCCTCCAGGGGCTGACGCCTAGAGAGGACTGTCACCCCTTCCTTATTTCCACCGCCCCAGGGCCTGTTATGGATTCAGAGAGGAGCAATTCTGCCTGAGGGAAGCTCAGGCCTCTGCTCTAGGGGGTGCTCACAGAGCCCCCATGGGTTAGGGTCTATCGAGTCCAGAGGCAATTCCTTTTAAACCAGACCCCAGTGACCAACTATTGAGTGCTATGGAGTGTACAGCCCTGATGGTCTCTGCTATTATCTATAAAGTATGTATCCCTCTGCTGTGTTCTGCATGTCCAATGTAACCTATTGGATAATTGATATCCTTAAAGTGACTCTCAGAAGGTGGCCTGGGCCGCAGAGCCCCCCTGAGTGGCATCAGCACTTTCTGGCCCACCCCCAACCACATTGCACCTGCACCTCCCACCAGAGGGAGAGCCCCGGCAGCTGGGCCTTTTCTAGGACTTTTTGGCCCAAGCCCCTCCAAGTGCTTCTAACCTTCACCATAGTGTTCTTCACAATCTCAGAGAGCCTGTGGCGTGATCTGGGGAGAAAGCTGAGTTTCAGAAGGCAAGCCCAGCCAGCCAGTGCTGAAACAGGGAGGGCAGAGGGGAAAAGAAGGCCATGAAAATTTCAAAATAAGCATCTGCCCCAATTGTTGCCAAGATGCTCTGTCCTCAGGGTAACACACCTTTGCTATCAAGGTCAGTAATGGGGTGTGAATCAAAAGTGACAGATGATTGCACAGCCTCACTGTCAAGCCCAGGCTCACAAACTCTCAGGCCGCTGCCGAGACGCCCCTGTTCCCCGCCACTTACATGCAGGGCTCCAACAGGCCAGGGTGACACCCAGGGAAGGGGAAGGGAAGGGCTTCCCCCTAGCCCGGAAACAGGAGGGTGAGGGGAGTCGGTGGGAAACTTGGGAAGGGAGTGACTGTTAAGAGAACAAGAATAGAGGAGAGTCTTAAAATCAGCAAGTGCGGAGGCTTTTCTTTTACAGTCTGGAGGCCCTGGAAGAGCGAGGGCAGGCTGTGCAGACTGTCAGGGGGGTGGAGCATGTGCTGAGACCAGCCGGCTGCTGCTGAGCTGACCTGACCTGGAGAGAGCTCAGGTGTTCCCAGGCCCGGAATTATGTAGGCCTCGCCCACAATTTTCACAGCTCTCAAGTGGCCTTTGAAAGTGGAAGCATCCTCCTGCCCTGGGCACGAATGCCTTCCCAGGAGTAAGAGCAGAGCTGCAGGGAGGCAGAAAGTCAGGGCAGAGCAAAGGGGAAGGCTCTGGGTCTCAGTCCCAATTCCCTGTGGGCCGGGCTTTCCAGGTCCTGGGGCTGGTGGGAGAGGAGGGGCAGCCTGGGCTGGGGAGCCAGTGGGCTGCCTGCTCTGGGCGGGGTGTGGAGCGCGGGGGGTTCTTGTGCTTGGTTGCTGAGCTGGACCTTCAGCAGTGAGTCCGCAGAAGCTGTGGGCACGTGGGGTCTTCCCGGCAGGGCAGGGCAGGCGTGGTGATTCCCGGCTTCCTTCTGGGTGAAGCAGGCCTGGAGGGAAGGGGAAGGGGAAGGGGTCGGTATCTGCCCCTCAGGGGAAAGAAGCAGATGGTGCCCCAGTGGGGGTCTGGCACAGTCAGGGGGCTGAGGCAGAGAGCCCATGCTGAGAGGGGAGGCCTTGGGGCAGGGGCTACAGCTGGAGCTCTCAGGTTGCAGACCCCACGCTTACTAACAGCCAAATCATTTCCACACCCCCTGGCTGGATCTAAAGCCTGTCTTAGTCTGAACAGGTCCCTGATGGCAGTTATAACCAAGGGCGAGGAAGGCAGCTAAGTGAGGAGGGGACAATGCCTCACTCACCTGCCTCCAGTTGTGATTCTGAACTGTCCCCACCAGCCAAGTGGGCCGCTCTGCAGCTCTCTAACTCTGCCAGTGGCCTCCGTGAGCCGAGTCACATCTCTCAGCCAACTGTGGAAGCTGCAGAGGCTATTGAAGAGGAAGAGGGCAATATAGGCCTCTTCCAAAGCCCCCTGACAGGCCTCAGCCAAAATATACCGGATTAGTAAAACACGAATCCCAATGTGCCTGTTCTGCTGTCTGTCTCGGAAACTTAGATGCTGGAAGACTGCCCTTCCTATCTCAAGAAAATCCCTTCTTGGTGACGAGCTGATCCAATAAAAGTTTGAAGAGTTCTCCAGATCATTTTCTGGGAGTTCTTAAATAAAAATGAACTTATTAAATGCAAAGCCTGATGATGGGCAGAGTTCATTGCTCCTGCATACAAACCACTCGCAGGCCACAGCCCAGAGTTGCAGGCTCTGAGCCTGTGCTGTCACTGCTGAAGGGCCACAGGCAGCTGAGCCCAGCTTCAAGATGGGGTCACTGGCAATTCCCACAGTCTTCAGCATCTCCAAAGTCTCAAAGTGACAACTCACTTGTCAGACCCTGAAAATTTGGGGAGCTGACTTCCTGCCTTAACGTCCATGTCCTTCCTCTCCAGAAACGTCCCCTGTAAGGGAGAAGCCTCTGGAAATTCAGAAGATGAAAGTTCCCACTAGTCCTCCTGTCTCCACCAAACTGGCACCTGATAGGCGCAGTCACCATAGCCCAAACGCACTGCTCCCAGGCCAGGGCAGAATGGGCGCGGCCCTGCCGGTCTCCTGCGCAGCCAGAGAACCCGCTGCCCTTCCTGCCCTTGCACTGAGATCTGGCTTTGAGCAGTTACCGTGATGGAGGAGGGGCAGCCCTGTCTGTCTGGGGAGCTCCATCCCTGCCCGGGGTCTGTAACAATGGCACTTCTGTCACACTCCCTGTCCCATGGCTTGTCTCCCAGACCACCTCAGCCGTGTGTCTCATGTGAGGCGAGGACCAGAGAAACTTAGACTGCTTGCATTGAAGTTGCACAAAACCAAAAGTTACCCATTGTCTTTTAAGACCATGCCCAGAAAGCATCCCTGCCACCGGCCCCGCCGAGCCAGCACCTGCCGTGTGCCAGGCAGGCAGGCTGTCCCCGAGCGTGGCTCTGTTCTCAGAACACGCAGGCAGCTGCAGTACCCCTCGTCACCAAAGGCAGCTGAGGCTTGTTAGTGTGCTCACAGCGCAGCCGGTAGTAAGAGGAAGGGCCTCCGTGCCCGGCAGCCCCAGAGACAGAGGAGGGCCTCCTGCGAGAGCCTGCCGCGGAAACTCCTTTTGCTGATTTCTGGAGAACGAGTGGGCTGTGAAGAGAGATTAGATGGGAAGAATTGCTTTCGGGGGAAGCCACTTACTCTGCTCTGCTTGGTTTCTGCGTCAAATCTCTTCTCCCTGTGTAGGACTTGTCAGTCTTCTTGTGATAAAGAACGTCACTGTACCGCTAAAAGTCACCCAATCAAACAGATTGACCTTGCAGAACTCTCATTCCACATAGATGGCCGCAAGTTTCCCTTTCAAATTCATTGCCAGTTTGAGCAAATTTGCCCTTCTTGGTTTTGTTAACCTAAAAATGCAGTGTCAACACCTAAGCGGGTGCGGGGTCGGGCACGTGGGCGAAGGCGGGCGCTGGACAGACGTCAGGGTCCAGCCGTGTCCGCGGAGCCCGGAGAGCTATGCGGGTTCTCAGGGAGGTCGTCCGGGTGACTCATACATTCTTAACTTTAAATAAAATCCACATTGCCTAAGTAATGAATAACTTTACAAATACCCACTTCTTTTGAAATTTTGCAAATACCCACTTTACGGAGCCCCTGGACTGGCCATGCGCACTCACGGCCAAGTTCACAGAGTGATGGACATCACGGAGTGGTGGGAAGGCACAGGGAGTGCCGAGATTTCATGGGGGGGATTTCAGGATTCTTCAGGTGAAGATCAAGTGTTCAGGATTCTTCAGGTGAAGATCAAGTGTTTAGGATTCTTCAGGTGAAGATCAAGTGTTTAGGATTCTTCAGGTGAAGATCAAGTGTTCAGGATTCTTCAGGTGAAGATCAAGTGTTCAGGATTCTTCAGGTGAAGATCAAGTGTTTAGGATTCTTCAGGTGAAGATCAAGTGTTCAGGATTCTTCAGGTGAAGATCAAGTGTTTCGGCCGACAAAGTCTTCAGTAGTAGAGGATTTAAGATTGGCTTCTCTTCTGCTCTGGTTCCCCGGTGGCAATATCGAGGAGTTGAGATTTACGGCAGAGGTTGACTGAAGATCCTGCGCTAAACCACGCTAAACCACAAGACAAAGCAGCCACCAGGGCTCAGACTTAGATGAGAGGCAACATTTAAGTTGGGGAAGGCCGCCCAGCCCTGACATGCATGTGGGCGTTTCCCATGTCTGGCCGTGGCCACTCACGGTAACCAGGCATGAGCAAGTCTGTGCGTGTGACTCAAGCCAAAAGCAGGTTCCGAGCCTCTAAATGAGCAGTGAACATGAGACCCTGGTGACACTGACAGAGAAACTGCTTTGTGGTGGTGATGATGTAAAACACAGACAGGCACAGGCCAGGAAGCTCCGGGAGGGGTGGCCCTGGCCAGGGGATTGCATGGCAATTACTGCTCAATGCTACATTGGAGACACAGAGGGGGGATCAATCCCTGAGTGGCACATTTGCCAGTCAAGCCTGGATTGCAGTTGGGGAAGGACAACTAGACACATACATCTAATAAAAGCAAACTCTGAATGTTACCCTCAGAAAACCCACCCTGGCCCACGAGATCTGCTCTGCTGCAGCCAGAGGCCCAGCGCTGAAGCGCACACGCCAGATGGCTCTTTAGACCTTAGATCCCAGCACTAAAGCGTGTTGGCTTCTTCATGGGAAATACATGTCTAGGAAAATGTTTTGGAAACAGGCACATTACTAACTTTTTCTCTAAGGGACTATTTACTTTTACTGAGAAGATGCTATTCAAATAACTTTGGCTCCCTTGGTTGAGGCAAAACTCCTGAATCCCAGAAGAGAAATTACTGAGAATGTGGGTGTATTGACATGTGCTTTGAGTTGCATTTTTCTACCTAGTGGCAAACGCCTGAGTGGAGAGACCCTGGGCTGAGTGGGGTGAGGCTGATAGTATAAGAAAGTGGCCGATATGTACATGCACTTGGGATCCCTAGGCATGCACCCACTGAATATCATTGTCACATTCCAAATCACTTGTTAAAGAGTCGTGCTCATGGAAGAGAATGGAGCCAGCCCTGTGTGACTTGAACCTTCGAGGCAGTGACTGCTTTTCTCCTACCCGTGTGGTTACCTGGGGCAGCTGGCCATTCAGGAATTCACCCGCCATCTGCTCCCCTCACAGAGGACAGTCTGCTGGCCGTGGTCCATGGAGACAGCTGGGGAACAGGGAAGAGTGTTCGCTGAACCAGACTGCACCCTGACAGATGGGGACATGTTCCACCTCCCTGTGTCCCCATTCAGTAACTGCGCTGGGGGAGGCTTTGCCCTCCTTCCTCTTCAGATTAAGCACCAGACTGGAATCTGCCCAGTGGAAAGCCCTGTCTTTGAGGTCCTCTCAGCCTTTTCGTATATAAGATAAACCCTGTGGGGCGGCTCCCCGGAGGCCCCACATCAGCGCGGCAGCTGTCCACCCTGACTGACCCTTGGGGTCGGGGAGCCTTGCGGGGCGTTCCAGCAACCACCTCATTGTGGTGAAGGGTTAAAACGACAGGTTAGAAAACATGGGGCCAACTCCACACACGAAAGGGTCTCTGCCTTTCCATGACTTCAGCTTTCCTGCACATCCCATCATTCCGCAAGTGCTCACTGAGCACCTCTTACGTGCCCAGAGCAGGAGTAGGCTCTGTGGACTCAGTGTCAGTCACCACTAGTTCCTTCAGCTGCCGTGATTGAACACCCGAGACTGGGGAGTTTCCATACAACAGAGACTTACTGTTCTGGAGGCTGGAAAGTCCAAGATCAAGGCGCCCACAGGTTTGAGGCCGGTGAGGACCTGTCCCTCACACACGGCACCTTGGATGCACCCTCATGTGCAGCAGGGGCAAACAGGCTCCCTCAAGCTTCTTTTACAAAGTCACCAATCCCATCATGGGGGCTCCATCCTCTTGACCTCCCAAAGACCCCAATTCCTAATACCATCACTTTAGGGGTTAGGTTTCAACACATGAATTTTAAGGGGACACAAACATTCAGACCATAGCAAAGACAGCATGTGTCATGGGCAGTGCAAGGTCAGCTATAACCAGGTCCATGCATGTTTGTGTCTTTCCACAAGTTCAGGCTTTTACTGATGTATATTCAGTCATCAAGGGCATGATCCCCTGGAAGTCTCAAGTCGGCAGCTGCTAGTACTGCCCCGCCACTCGGCAGTCAGAGCCGCGGCACACAGGCTCCAGCCAGTCCATAGCCAGTCAATATTGCAAACCATACACCGTCATATACTTGATATACAAATGCTATAGGTTTCATTGTTCACATCAAACAGAGCTACATTTACCATCAGGAGAAACGGAGATAGGAAAAAGGGCTGACAAACCAGTCCAAGGAGAGTGACGTGGACGAGGAGTGTGCCCTGGGCTGACCCATGTGGTCATCGACATCTTGCAAGGCCCAGTCCCTGATTTGGGCAGAGACTTTGGCAGCAGATGCCGGGCGCTAATCACGAGTGACAGCAAGATGTCTGTTGAGACAGCCGTGTCAAACTGGTGATGTTCTGCTCTTTTAAAGTCACTGAGTCCTCTGGGGAGGGATGATAGTAAAGTTATGTCCATGTCTGGTTGGGTGTGGTCTCTGTTGATCAGGCGAACAGATGTCGCCTGGTCTTTGTTGGCACGATGCCTTACTAAATATAAGATGGGGTCCTTTTCTAAGATGCAGTTACTTAAGTCAAGGATGCAATACAGTATGATCTCTTACTCCCACGGGATTTACTGTCCGGTGGGGAGAGGGGAGAGACAGAAACAGAAAAGCACACAAACAAACGCAAGAATTACAGTTTGCAGTAAGGGCTGTGAAGGAAACAAGCTGCACTTGGGCTCCTTGGGAACATAGAAAAGCCTTCCCGCCACGCGGCTCCGACCCTGACAGCTCATCCCACACTCATTTCACGCAGGCAGCACTGAAAGAGAAAACTAGTCTATTTTCAAGGCCCTTAAAGTGTTCACTTTAAAGGGGCAGTTTCATTCCACAAGGCCCTGCTCACGCACGTGTCACACGTGTGTACGACAGCCGGAAGCCAGGATTGCCCTGCGACACATGGCGAAGTCCAGCCCTGCCTCTGCCTGGCCCACCATCTTCTTCCCAGTCTCCCTCGGGGCCCTGGACGCTGCTGCCCTCCCACCACCGGCCGCCCGCCCATGCCCCGTTGCCCACTGCTCTGTTCCGTCCTCCTCTGCATAGGAAAAAAGATTGTTTCTTTAGAAACCAAAACCAGCAAACAAAACCCTGTTGGGTGGAAGGGTTTGGGAGATGGCTCTTCAGCTGTTTCCAAAAGCCTTTCCAGACCGTCCTTTTTGGCCATACTTGCAGTCACTCACTTGCAGCCACTCACGGCTTGTGTGGCGAACCCATACCAGCACCTCCCACCAGGGCCTGGGGGGACAAAGTGACCAAGCCCGGGCCCCGCCCTCTGGGAGCCCACAGCCTAGCTGGGTGGAGGTTCCACACTGACCACTCTGATTCATCTTTTGACTTATTTTTGTTTGTGTTTTGCTTGTTTAAAAACATCCTTCTGTTTTACAGTTAAAGACAAATGCCCACGTTGTTGGTCACTAGAGGCAAGAAGCAGACAAAAGCACAAGGACACACTCATAAAAAATTATTAAAAGGAAAGACTCAAAATGCAGTTTTGTCTACAAAATCAAAGATTTGCAATCAAAGCAGTATGAATGATTTACACGTTTAAAATATGACATGGAAAGACAGTGCTGATTCCAGCGAAACCCTCGCCCTCTCCACAGCGATCACCGCCGCGCACGCGGTGGCTCACAGGGCACTCTCTGCGGCGCTGGTCTGGGGCCCTGCGCGCTGTGCAGGCCTGGCCAGGAGGGAGAGCCGCTCCAGACCCCAGACCCCTCCCCTCCCCCTCCCCACCCACGCCCCTCCCCTCTCCCCTGGGCTCCCCCTCTCCGCCCCCCTGCTCCACCCACTACTCACAGCCCTGCAGGGGCCAGGAGGGCAGCGTGTCCCAACCCAGCCTCAGCAGAACAGTGTCGAAGGGCCGAGGTCCAGAGCGCCAGGGGGCAGTGGGCGGATGCGAGGCCCTGGCCCGCCGGGGCAAACCACTGTGCTGCAGCAGAAGCGATCAGAGGGGCTGAGGGGAGACCGGCAGGGGTGGGTTCCAGCCAAACCCCTGCATGTGCGCGTTTGTGTTTGGGGACCTTCAAAAACAGGCATGTGAGTATGTAAGCCTTGACCTCCCAGGGTGAGAACATGGATGTAAGGCTGGTGGCGGCCCTCCTTCCCCTCCCTAGATCAAAAAGAAAAGGCTCAGGAGACCAGACCCACCAAGGACAAACTACCAGACCCCGCTGAGAAAAACCACACTCAGATGTCCACCCGCATAAGAACGTTTTGGCTCCTGGATTCCGCAAATAGCGCCAGCCCCTCCTATTCCTCAATGACCACCAAATGTCACCCCAGCTCTTCCCACCAAAAGTCCCTAGCCCGGCCCAAAGGGTATAAAAGGCTGCACCCCCTTCAAACAGGGGCGACTTCTGGGCCCCTCCTCTCTTGGGGCCCCAGAACCTCGTCTGGGAATGCTAAATAAAGCCACGTTGTTTGGCCCTACTCTTTCTCTCTCTCTGTCTTTTCTTTTCGCTGCTGCCGAAAAACCTTACATTTGGTGCCAAAACCCGGGAGGGGAGTCTTGGCTGCGC